>CAWUFW010021547.1:0-117987 GCA_963921515.1 Calotriton arnoldi
CCCCAAATCATTCTCCTCCATCTTGTGAGTTGCAGCCTACCTGTGCCCCAGATTGCAGTGAGCAGAGTCCAGGAAGTGGTAAGGAGGCAGACTAGTGCTGTCTCTTCCTCCCCCTTCCCCCCACCCCCAAAAGTTTTTAAAAAGACGATTTTCCCTTTCTGTGATTACTGTCTTTGCCTGTGGTTGTTACAGTTTAAAATTGTAGTTTTAACCTGCCTGTGATTGCATATTTTATCACCTGTTTTGTGTTTTAAACTTGTGGTTTTCCTGCCCATGATTGCTTCCATTTAACGTGTTGAATTGTGGGATTTGCAGTCCAAACTCTGTAGTCTTTCCCTCTCATTCCTGGTGACTATTCAGTTTTCCCTCCAAATTTCTCCTTTGCTCTGTGCCAAGACCTGTATGTTAAACAGTGCACCCCCAGCCACCATTTTGTGTTATCAAGCCAGTGAAACCAGCCCCCTGCCTCCCCCCAGCAACAGGGATATTCTACATCAGAGGGTGCTTCTGTGAGCTGTTTAAACTGTGTTTAATAGGGACTGTGCACTTTGTTTTTTGGCCAGGAGAGGGAGGAAAGTTTTATTCAAACAGTATTGTTAGATTTCAAGTTTGTGAGGCCTTTACCTGAAGGAAGTCCAAAGTGTGGATTCAGCCTGTCTGTCTCCTAGGAGATCTGTGAATAGAGCAGCTCCCCAGTCCCAGTCCCCACCCCCAGGCCAGCAGACCTGGGACGGGCGATTGGCTATTCAGCTCCCAGGCAACTCTGAGCCCTCCCCTCACACCTGCCCAGGCCCCTTAAGGCTTTGCTGGGTGCACCCCAAATCATTCTCCTCCATCTTGTGAGTTGCAGCCTACCTGTGCCCCAGATTGCAGTGAGCAGAGTCCAGGAAGTGGTAAGGAGGCAGACTAGTGCTGTCTCTTCCTCCCCCCTCCCCCTCCCCAAAAGTTTAAAAAAAAACGATTTTCCCTTTCTGTGATTACTGTCTTTGCCTGTGGTTGTTACAGTTTAAAATTGTAGTTTTAACCTGCCTGTGATTGCATATTTTATCACCTGTTTTGTGTTTTAAACTTGTGGTTTTCCTGCCCATGATTGCTTCCATTTAACGTGTTGAATTGTGGGATTTGCAGTCCATACTCTGTAGTCTTTCCCTCTCATTCCTGGTGACTGTTCAGTTTTCCCTCCAAATTTCTCCTTTGGTCTGTGCCAAGACCTGTATGTTAAACAGTGCACCCCAGCCACCATTTTGTGTTATCAAGCCAGTGAAACCAGCCCCCCCTGCCTCCCCCCCCCAGCAACAGGGATATTCTACATCAGAGGGTGCTTCTGTGAGCTGTTTAAACTGTGTTTAATAGGGAATGTGCACTTCGTTTTTTGGCCAGGAGAGGGAGTAACGTTTTATTCAAACAGTATTGTTTAGATTTCAAGTTTGTGAGGCCTTTACCTGAAGGAAGTCCAAAGTGTGGATTGAGCCTGTCTGTCTCCTAGGAGATTCTGATCAGGAGAAGCAGCTTCCAACTCCCTGGCCAGCAAACCTTGTCTGAGGTTGCTGGGACCTTATATAGTCTGCTAGTGGTTGGTACATGTATACACTGATTGGTGGTTGTATCTGATGTTTCTATTGGATTGGGTTAGTGTCCTCATTGGTTGGGTATTTGAGGGTTCTGATTGGTTTCTGGGTCTGTGATTCAATCAATGTAGGGTTGGGACTAGGGCTAGGGTTATGATTTCTATTGGAAGTAGGGACTAGGGCTTCCTGTGTTATTGGTTGTTGGGACTAAGGTGGAACTAGGGCTAGGGTTAGTCCTTTAATTGGAAGTAGCGATTAGGGCTTCTGGTGTTATTGGTTGTTGGACTAGGTGTGGTACTAAGAGTAGGGCTAGGCTTTCTATTGGAAGGAGGGACTAGGGCTTCCTGTCCCATTGGTTGCTTGGACTAGGGTTGGGACTACTGGTAGGGCTAGGGCCTCTATTGGATGTAGAGATCAGGGGCTTGAACTTATTGGGTGCTTGGACTAGGGCTAATATTGGCTGTAAGGTCCTGATCTCCTATTGGTTCTAGATTTTTAGGGCTAGTGTTGTGATTGGATAGTGTTAGGGCTAGGGTTCCCATTGGCTGACGGGGTCACCTAATTACTAGGGCTATGAAAGGCCAGGGTTAGGGCGTCTCAGCCCGGGCGTCGAGGCTAAGGGCAGAGAGGACAAGGGCAGTTGCCTGTTTGAGCCTGTTAAGGGCAGAGAGGACAAGGGCAGTTGCCTGTTTGAGCCTGTTCGAGACTGGCCAGGGCCAGGGCCAAAAATGCTGTCCATCTTCCCATTAAGCAACACCCAGCCCACACCATCCACATCCACAAACAGAGCAACACACACACACCAAATGTACACCACGCACAACACTATACACAGATTAATGTACCAGGATGCACTACAAAACCAACCAAACCACATCTATACACCCTACTATCCCAACTACCACACATATCCACCATCACCTACAAATAATACACAACCATATCCTATACCACTAACCAATACACTCATCACTAACGCAACGCCAATCGACACCATACATAACTACATCCCATCCAGACACACGCTCCCTGCTGTAATTACACCTAACATACCACCTTTTATCACTAACAAACATATAATCATCCTTCCATCATTTGTCCAACAAACACCCTCCTCTCCCTTCTACCATAATAACACTAACGTACAACACACACACTGCAGACCACCACACTTTTTAACTCTTGCAACAAACCAGTCTAAGACAAACACTCTTACCTCTACTTCATTCCCATCTACACACATCATACACTCTACTCATAAACACATCACCACCCCCTCTACCGTACAACCCCCTCTCACAAACAATACTATACAACCAAATCCATTGCATGAAACATATACATCAGCACCCCTTTTCACTACTCCTCAAAAAACAAAACATATCACACTCACCAGCACAACAAGATCCTCAAAGCACAACACCTCATAATACTTACCATCACAAAATACAAACATACACCCACCTTTCAAACACAAAGGAACCAACTCCAATGCCAAGCTTTCTCTCTTCCACCACACCTAACACAGATACAGCAACACAGCAACTCTCTTCTAACCGCCTCTCATCCATTGGACAATTTAGAACCTTACTACATGATCCACATGCTGCACCACCACCCCTGACTCATACACCTTCCGCATTAAACACACACAAACAATATAAGCAACATGCCATACCTCACAACTTCGCTTCCCCATGTCTACTTCACAATGTTACACCATGAAAACAACACAGCACTCCACTCACTCTCAAACACCATCTCCACCACATACACACGCAGACCCATCAAAATGCCTTCTTAGCATGCTGGATGAGGAACATGATACAGAACAGCTACACGATTGCAATCCTAATACAGCTAATGCGAGCTCTAAAAACACACCTGCTACAAACCCACACAATACTGACCACTCTTCTACAAAACAAAGTCTCACAATCACCAAAGGCCACTCTCTAAACTGTCTACTAATAAATGCTCGATCCCTCTCTAAAAACAAGCATCACATCTACGACCTTCTCACAGATGCAAAACCAGACATACTATTCATAACCGAATCATGGTTGGGAGAGGATATGGCTCCAGTCCTGCATGAAGCCATTCCTCTAGGCTATGAAATCAATCAATCAATCATATAATTTGTAAAGCGCACTACTCACCCGTGAGGGTCTCAAGGCGCTGGGGTGGGGAATGCTGCTACTGCTCGAAAAGCCAGGTCTTGAGGAGTTTTCTGAAGGTGAGCAGGTCTTGGGTCTGCCGTAGGTGGATGGGGAGGGTGTTCCAGGTCTTGGCGGCGAGGTGGGAGAACGATCTGCCACCGGAGGTCGCTCTTCGGAAGCGGGGGACAGTGGCGAGGGCGAGGTCGGCAGAGCGGAGCTGGTGGGTCGGGGTGTAGAAGCTGAGTCGTCTGTTGAGGTACGTTGGTCCGGTGTTGTGGAGTGCCTTGTGTGCGTGGGTGAGGAGTTTGAAGGTTATCCTCTTGTTGACCGGGAGCCAGTGCAGGTCTCTCAGGTGGGTTGTGATGTGGCTGCTGCGAGGGATGTCGAGGATCAGGCGTGCAGAGGCGTTCTGGATGCGTTGGAGCCGTCTCAGGAGTTTGGCCGAGGCTCCTGCGTAGAGGGCGTTTCCGTAGTCCAACCTGCTGCTGATGAGGGCCTGGGTGACCGTTCTTCTCGTTTCAGTGGGGATCCACTTGTAGATCCTGTGGAGCATGCGGAGGGTGTTGAAGCAGGCGGAGGAGACGGCGTTGACCTGTTTAGTCATGGAGAGGGTGGAGTCGAGGATGACCCCTAGTTTGCGTGCGTGGTCGGTGGGTGTTGGGGCGGTTCCCAGTGCGGTCGGCCACCAGGAGTCGTCCCAGGCCGAAGGGGTGGATCCGAGGATGAGGACCTCCGTCTTGTCCGAGTTCAGCTTCAGTCGGCTGTTTCTCATCCATTCAGCGACGGCCTTCATTCCTTCGTGGAGGTTGGTTTTGGCGGTGTGGGGGTCCTTGGTGAGGGAGAGGATCAGCTGGGTGTCGTCGGTGTAGGAGATGATGTTGAGGTCGTGCCGACGGGCGACGTGGGCGAGCGGTACCATGTAGATGTTAAACAGAGTTGGGCTGAGGGAAGAGCCCTGGGGTACGCCGCAGATGATCTCGGTGGCTTCGGAGCGGAAGGGGGGAAGGCGGACGCTCTGTGTTCTGCCGGAGAGGAAGGAGGTGGTCCAGTCCAGGGCCTTCTCTTGGATCCCGGCGTTGTGGAGGCGAGTTCGTAGTGTGTGGTGGCAGACTGTGTCGAAGGCGGCTGACAGGTCCAGGAGGATGAGGGCCGCCGTTTCTCCGTTGTCCAGCAGGGACTTGATGTCATCGGTGGCGGCGATGAGGGCAGTCTCGGTGCTGTGGTTGCTGCGGAACCCGGACTGGGAAGGGTCCAGAATGTTGTTCTCCTCGAGGTAGCGGGTCAGTTGTTTGTTGACGGTCTTCTCGATGACCTTTGCCGGGAACGGGAGCAGGTTGATGGGCCGGAAATTCTTGAGGTCCTTGGGGTCCGCCTTGGGTTTCTTGAGTAAGGCGTTGATCTCGGCGTGCTTCCAGCTCTCCGGGAAGGTTGCTGTCTCGAAGGACAGCAACCTTCGAGACATCAATCACCCAAACCCAAAAACAATCACCCAAAATCGTATAGCCAAAAAAGGAGGTGGTCTTCTAGCTGTTGTATTCAGGCAAACAATACATATCACTAAAATTGACGACATCTCCATAAAGAATTGTGAGGCTCTTCTAACAAGATGCAATCCTACACCGTCTTTCTCCTGTAACTTCCTGCTCCTTTACAGACCTCCACCTAGCAAGGCAACATTCTCAGACGCACTTCTAGACACAGTTTCAAACCTGATAACAATACACTCCAACCTATGCGTTCTGGGTGACCTCAACATTTGGTTTGACAAACCCAGTATGACCCATCCAAAAACAATAATCACTGGCCTAGACGCACTGAACCTCCATCAGATTGTCCACAAACCGACACACACCGCTGGACATATCCTAGATGTCATTTTTGCTAATACTGAACTAGTTACCTTTCAAACTATAACTCCAGTCACATGGTCAGACCACCACTTGCTTGCTTTCCAACATAAAACAACACTAAGCGACTCACCTAAAACTACCTTACATCCATCCACCTATCGGCCGTGGAACAAACTCAATTTGGAACACTTAGAAACACAACTAACATCAAGTACAAATCTAGAAACAATAAATTCTGTTCAAAAACTATATGAGTGGCTACAAGAAGCTTTTGACATCCTGATACCACTCAAAACCACACAACAGAACAAAAGCAAAAAAGCACCTTGGAGAAACATAGAAATAAAAGACATAAAACAACAAATTAGAAAGCTGCAACGTACCTGGCTCAAAACAAATGCCAAACAAGACAAACTTCACCTACAAAAAATTAACAGATTATACAAGTCGGCTATCAAAAAAGCTAAGAAAAGGTACTATTCAGACAGAATTCAAAACGCTAAATGTGCAAATAAATAATTCTATAAAATACTCAATGAATTTCGCAAACCAAATTGCCTAGAAGGAACTCATCCTGTTACTCAAGATTTCACAGACAAACTGGCAAATCATTACACGGACAAAGCAGACACGTTGGACTCATACTTAAAACAGAAACAAAGCACCAGCACTAACCCTTGTACAAAACAACAATCCAAGAATACTCTAACCAAGCCTCTCCGTTCCTTCCAACACATCTCACACGATGAATTTATGGACCTGGTCAAAGCAAGCAGGCCTGCCGGCAGCCCTTCTGACCCCTGTCCACCACAAATTTTCAAAACAATTCTTTTAACAACCTCTGCTGCCACTCCAGTAAGAAGAATCATCAACAATTCCTTCACTACCGGAATATTTCCAGAAGAACTCAAAAAATCACACATATGCCCTTTACTGAAGAAAACAAACTTGGACCCGCTGAACCCTGACAACTACAGACCCATTACAAATGGACCTTTCCTGGGCAAACTGATAGAAAGAGCAGCGTTCACCCAGATGTCACAATTCATTGAAGAGAATGACATACTTTCAGACTTCCAAACAGGATTCCGTCCGGGGAGAGGCACTGAATCTGCCCTCCTCGCCATCTGGGATGACCTGAAAAATACAGTTGACCGCAACGGAGTTGCTGCGCTACTCCTCTTGGACCTCTCGGCTGCCTTTGACACGGTTGACCATGACACTCTGAAACAAAGACTCTATGAAGCCGGCATAGAGGGAACTGCTCTAGATTGGATCGCGTCCTACCTTCGAAACAGAACTAATGTCATCCATACCCCACCTTTCTCGTCCAAACCGTACTCCACAAAAGCAGGGGTCCCTCAAGGTTCTATCATCTCGCCCATGCTTTTCAACATCTACATGAAGTCATTACCAGTACTGATCAATAAATTTCACCTCACGTGCTATAACTATGCAGATGACACGCAAATACTCCTTCAACTGGAATGCCCCAAAGACATTGGAAAATCACCAATTTTCAGCTGTCTCAGAGCCGTGGATCAGTGGATGACTTGGAGCCATCTCAAATTGAATACTTCAAAAACGGAAATACTCACGTGTGGCGATTGGAAACATTACAACCCGCTTGCCGCATGGCCTAATGAACTGGGATCACCACCTAAAGTATCGAAGGAAGTAAGAAACCTTGGAATGACCATGGACTCCAAGCTGTCGATGAATGCCCAAGTGGACAATCTAGCAAGATCAAGCTTTGTCACTATAAAAACGCTGCAACAAATTTTCCCTCATTTGGGATTTCCGCACAAGGTCCAAGCTACCATCTCCCTTGTCCTGTCCAAACTCGATTACGCCAATAGCCTCTACCACGGATCACATTTAACAACCATGAAAAGACTACAACGGATTCAGAACTCGGCTGCCAGACTACTCTTGCATATCAAACCGCGAGACCACATCTCCCCTGCCTTGAAAGCCCTGCATTGGTTACCGGTTGCCAGAAGATCCACGTTCAAGCTGCTTTGTATCACCCACAAAGCAATACATGGAATGGGACCGCTCTTCATCAGGAATAAAATCACCAAACACATTCAACAGAGGAACCTCCGCTCTAAAGGAGCATCTCGCCTCAAAATCCCAAGATACAAGAAAAAAACCATGGGTGGCACATCCTTCTCTGTTCAAGCAGCCAAACTATGGAACTCTTTACCCCCCAACATAAGATCCACCGACAACCACCTTATCTTCAGAAAACTACTCAAGAATTGGCTCTTCCCCACATAAGCACCATACTCAAACAGAAATTTACAGCATATCCCTCTGTATATAAGCATTTGTTTTCACTATAGACATGTACCTATCTTTGTGTATTGCTTTGTATAAACATGTAGAATAATTATGTTGTTGAGAGAAAAAAATAATGATAATAATAAATAAATAAATATCATCTTTGGTCTACATGTACTTACTTCCATTGTGCATCTATGTACCTTCCATGTACTTGGATCTGTGTCTCTGTTACTTTTCTCCTGAAAAAGCATATCCAATGCACTACCCTATTTCTCATCCTGTGCCTCTATCAATATCTTTAATCTACATATACTTACCTCCTTTATGTATCTATATACTTTCAATGTACTTATGGATCTATATATTTATCACTTTCTTCTAATTTAGCATTTCCAAGGCACTACCCTAGTTCTCAGCCTATACTTATCTCAATATATCTTCTAGCCCAACCTTCTGACTCATCTCAAACTTCTTTCTACTACTCTTTCCAATGCACTACCCTATCTCTCATCCTATACATTTATCAATATATCCTCTACATCCACACTCTCATTTATCCCAAACCCCATACCACTACTATGATCCCCAAAATAACCCTTTCTAGACTCTCTCCTACTCTACCCTCCTTGCATCATCTGACACCTCTTTTACTATACCGATCCCCTAAAACAAACCTTTCTAAACTCTTCCCTGACTCCTCCCCTCCAAAACCCCTTTTACTCTTCCAAAAGCCTCCTCCTACTGCTAAGACCTAAAAAAAAAAATCCTTCACTCTTTTATCCCTCCACTATCCTTTTCAATCAAAATTAACAGACTAACATGTTCAATTCTCAAATTCCATTTTCAACTATACTAATTCACCACTAATCCTTTAAGGGTTCCAGAGTAGCGTGCTACTCGCCAATAAAGCGTCTCAACACCCCATAAGGGTTACAAGCGCTATATAAATGCAAACCTTTTCCCTTTCTACCCTCCCCAACCCTTCTCAATCCAAATAACTGACTAACATATCCACCACTAAAATTACTTTCATGTTTCACCATACTAATTCAACACTAATACTTATGGGTTCCAGAGTAGCGTGCTACTTGCGCTTCAAAACCCCATCAGGGGTAGCAAGCGCTATATAAATACAAACCTCTTTCCCTCTTCTATCCCGCCACCTACCCTTCTCTACCCAAATAACTGAATAACATATCCACTACTCAAATTACTTAATTTTTTACTATACTAATTTTCAACACTAATCCTTAATGGGTTCCGGAGTGGCGTGCTACTCGCCAGAAAAGCGCTTCAACACCCATCAGGGGTAACAAGTGCTATATGAATGCAAACCTTTCTTCCCTTTTTATCCCTCCGCTATCCTTCTCACTCCAAATAACTGACTAATATCCACCACTGAAACTACTTTCATATTTCACCATATTAATTCACCACTAATCCTTTATGGGCTTCCGGAGTAGCGTGCTTCAACACCCCATCAGGGGTAACATGTGCTATATAAATACAAACCTTTTTTTCCTCCTCTATCCTTCTGCTATCATTCCAAATCCAAATAACTGACTAACCTATCCACCACTTAAAATGTACTTGCATGTTTCACTATACTAATTCAACACTAATCCTCTATAGGTCCCGGAGTAGCGTGCTACTCGCCGAAAAAGCGCTTCGACGCCTCGTCAGGGGTAGTAAGCGCTATATAAATGCAATTACAATTACAATTACAATATAAATATTTGTTTTCTATTTTAAAAAAATGTAGAAATTCACTGATAGAAACAAAGGTTAAAGTAATGTCATAGTAAGGTGAATTTCTCAGTGACAACATTAATATTTTGAACTAAAAAAACACAGAAATTCAACAGCTATAGTTAGCAGCACTAACTATATCTTGCGCCCCTGCCATGCACTGCTTATGACATCACATATGACATCACACATAACATGTTCTATGGCATCATTGATTTTTTTGTTTAAATCTGTTTTTATTAATTTGTTGTATCTCTTCATGAAAGACAAATTACATTTTGTATTAGTGACCATATACCAAACCATCTAACAGTCGAATAGATTATGGCAATTGGATCAAACATTACATATAAGCTGTATTAATGACATAATGGGTTCAAGAACCAGTTGAGGCTCCGCATTTAGTCCGTTCCAGTTGGAGCAAAAGGTCACCGATCAATAGTGGTTTGGCTCCGTTAGTGTGGTGTACAGAGACTCTGAAGGACAATCCGCATAATCGATTAAACAGATGTTATAGGTAAAACAAACAGAACTCAGAACTAGTAAAAACAGCAGCATAAAACAACATCCACGTGAGCACCCCTCACCCTGCCCCCTCCCTCCCCCTCCCTCTTCTACATCATCGCTACGGCAATCTCTACCCATTGGCTACGGCTATGTCCATGTTCAAGGTCAGTTGGTGTATGTGTGCACTTATTGCATGTCAGGAGTCTACAGACAGGCTACCCGTCACTCACTACAAGGGCGTCTCCCTCGTTCTCTGTTGGTCCCTCAAGGCTATCCCCTTCCGTTTGCTTTAGGGCCTGAAGCAGTCCCTCCCATTGCGCCGCTATAGGTGTTTGTCGCAGCCCCACCGTTTCCTCCCGTAGGATGGCAATTCCCTCTGCTTTGGCCCATGCCAAGAGCGAGTATCTCCATGCCCGTATGTGCGGCGGGTCCTGCGCCTTCCATCGCTTAGTTATAAGTCGCTTAGCCACCACTATACCCAAGTCAAGGAATCGGGACGAGACTTTAGAGGCCGGGGTTCTGTGGAAGTAATGTAGTAAATAAGTGGGCCATTCAAAGGGTATGCTACGGCCTGTGCACGTGTGCAGTAGTTCACTTACTGCTCGCCAATATGTCTGCAGTTTGTG
This sequence comes from Calotriton arnoldi, assembly GCA_963921515.1. NCBI lineage: Eukaryota > Metazoa > Chordata > Amphibia > Caudata > Salamandridae > Calotriton > Calotriton arnoldi. The sequence continues at coordinate 10,749 of CAWUFW010021547.1, forward strand.
GCAGCCCCATAACATGTGTACCAGTCCAGCCCCTGGTTCGGTGCAGCGAGGACACACCGCGTCCGTGCGATGAAAATACCTATTGATCGTCTCGGGTGTAAGATATGCTCTATGGATTATGAACAACTGTATTTGCCTGAACCTCATGTTTCTAGGTATACGTGTTGGGCTCCCTATTATCTTACCCCATTCCTTGTCCCCAAGTGGTCGCTCTAGGTCTGCTTCCCACTTGTGGCGCAGTGGATCTAGACTTATTGCTGCATGTGTACGGAGGGACGCCGCAAACCAGCGGATTAGGTGTCTGCCCCGCCCCATGACATGGAGGTACTGTACTGTGAGATGTTGGCTCGGTTCCGCGGTCATGTCGCCCCAACGGGAGGTTAATGTCGCAGTCAATGAGCGGTGTCTCAGGAACTGCCCCGGTGGCAGTCCCGTTTCCTCAACCAAGGATTCAAATGGTATAAGCATGCCATCTCGGTATAAGTCTCCCAAGGTCTGGATATCGGCCTCGTGCCATTCTGTAAGTGCAAGGGATGTAAGCACCCCAGACCCGCTGGGGGAGCCCTCTAGTGGTATGGCCGGTGCATATGGGACAAGTTTTCTGGTGAGGTATAAACAGCGGCGGTAGCATTTGTATGCCACCGCCAGGAGGAGTGGTGCTGGGGTTGCAACTCTGGTGGCTGGGTGAAAAAGTTCGGTGATATGGGCCAGAGATCTAGGAGGCAGTGTGGTCGCCGTGTCCTCCCGACCTCTGTCTGCGAGCCAGCGGGCGATCCACTGTAGTTGTGCCGCCAAATAGTAGTGTTCGAAACATGGCGCTGCCAGGCCTCCCTGATCGGTAGGCAGGTACAGTTTCACCAATGCCATCCTGTGTCGTGCGTTGCCCCACAGGAAGTCCCGAAGCATCTTGGTGAGTGTGGAAAAGAAGGATGCCGGAATATACAGTGGCAAGTTGGCAAAGTAGTATAGGAGACGGGGAAGGATCACCATCTTGGATAGTGCAACCCTGCCGGTGACCGTTAGCGGGAGCGTTTTCCAAAATTGCACCTGTGACTTGATGGCTGTCAGGGCCCGTCCCAGATTACCGTCAAAGAGGTCCTTCAGCTGGCGGTATATCTGAATTCCTAAGTAGCGGAAGGTGTCAGCCTTCCACTGTACCTTGGTACCCTCTAGTATGTAATCCGGGTTCTGGGTCTCCCCACTGAATGCATAAAGACAGGACTTGTTCACGTTTACTCGGAGTCCCGATAGGGCAGCGAAGTCCCGCAGTGTGTGTGCCAGCTGGGGTGGTATGTTTCTTACATCTCTCACAAAGACCAGCAGGTCGTCTGCATACAACCACACCTGGTGTATTGCATCTCCCAAAGGTATTCCATCTTCCAACGTCGCCCGCAATGTTGCCGCCAGCGGCTCGATTGCGAGCGCGAACAGGAGGGGCGACAACGGGCACCCCTGCCTGGTGCCCCTGCGTATTGGTATGGTGTCTGACATGTACGGCCCCATTCGTACCCGGACTATGGGGTTTTTGTATAATAGGTCAATCATTTGGAGAAAGCCCAGACCCAGGTGGTATCGCATCAGCACTGCTGCAAGGTAGCTCCAGTCCAAGCAATCGAAGGCCTTCTCAAGGTCCAACACCAGGCAACCTGCTCTGGGCCACACCTGCACACTATCCGTCGCCACCCTAAAGAACCTACGCAAGTTCAGTGATGTGCTGCGTTGGGGTACAAATCCATTTTGGTCTGCGTGAACCAGCTCGGGGACCACCGGTGCCAGGTGCTCCGCCAACACCTTAGCGTATAACTTGTAATCTACGTTTAGGAGTGCCAGGGGTCTGTACGAACCCAGATTTGCAGGGTCCCTGTCAGGTTTGAGCAGGGACACCAGGTAGGCCTCACACATTGACGGGGGCAACCTCCCTTCGTCTAGGGCTGCGTTGTAAAGGGCGTGCAGACGCGGCACAAGAGTCTCCCGGTAGGCTTTATAGTATTCGGCCGGGAGACCGTCCGGTCCCGGTGTCTTACCCGATGCCATAGACCCAATTGCCTCCCCAATTTCTTCTAGAGTAAGGGGACCATTGAGTGTCTCTTGGTGTGTCTCCGAGGCTGTGGGCAACTGGATAGGCGCTAGAAAACTCTCCAGGTCAGGGCCGGAGCAGCGCCCCCTGGATTGATACAATTTCATGTAGTGATCTGACATTACTTTGTGTATCTCACGCTGTGTATATACCAGGGTCCCCTCCGGTGTGCGTATGGCTCCAATGGGTGTATGGGTATGCTCCTGCTTGAGTAACCAGGCCAGGAGACGGCCTGCTCTGTCCGCCTTAGCGTGGGTGCGAGCCGTGTGGGCTGTATAATTGTGACACCTCAATCTCTCCATGAGTACTGTGTGTTGTGTCCTGAGGCCCTCCAGTTGGTCCGAATGTCTGCCCCCGCCCTCACCCTCTCGCTCATATTGGAGCAGCTGCGCTTCTAGGCGTGTGAGTGCCATCATGAGCTGTTTTCGTATGTTCCAGGTGGCACAGAGACAGTGTCCTCTAACAGCGATTTTGTGCGCATCCCACTCCACCAACGCCGTACTTGCCGTTTCCTCATTGAGTTCGAAGTACTCAAGAACGGCCGCCCCCAGTGATGTGCGGAATTCGGGGTCTTCCAGTGCGGGCGGCTGGAGACGCCAGGTGGGTATGGGAGGACGATCTGCCTCCCATGTGAGTTGGAGTCTCATAGGGTTGTGGTCAGAGTGCGTCCGTCCCAGGTACTCGGACACCTCAATTAGTGGCATAAGGGACTGGGAGCCCACAACCCTATCCAGGCGCACATGTAGGTCGGGTACTGCCGAGTAATAGGAATAGATGCGTTCATTGGGGTGGAGGACCCGCAACATGTCTAATAATGCCCAGTGTGAGAGCCAGTCCGTGAGAGCCTGCACGTTTGACATCGCAGATGTCTTCCGAAGGGGTGGAAAGGATCTGTCCGTGTGTATATCAAGCACTGAATTAAAGTCACCGCCCAGTAACCAGGGAAGCCCAGCATGAGAAGTCAGAACTGTGGACAATTGTGTTAAGAATGAGGGTTGGTCTACGTTCGGAGCGTAAACTGAGCCCAACAGTATTGGTTGGCCATTAAGTGTCCCTCGCACTAAGGTGTATCTACCCTCAGGGTCTATCATCGTGTCCTCGCAAATGAACGAGGTGCCTGCTCTCACACAGATTAGGGTGCCTCTCGCATGTGCGGAGTATACCGTGCCATACACCTATCCCCTCCAACGCCTATGCAGTTTGTCTAATTCTGGCTGTGTCATGTGTGTTTCCTGCAGTAGGGCAATCCCCACTGAGTGTCTTTGAAGGTATGCAAATATGGAATAGCGCCGCTTGGGTGTGTGCATACCTCGTATGTTCCATGTAAGTATGTTAGCCCGTGCCATTTCTGGGGATTTTGATCAACGAGGGCGCCAGGGGCGGAGCGCGCCACAGGGGGCAGGGACCAGGGACAGGGACAAGTGTATCACTCTGCTGCAACAAAACCAATGAATGAACCCTTAACATCACAACATTTAGGGCAGACATTTCGCAACGTCCGTCCAAACCTCTGTAGCAAGTGGGTGATACAAACTAGGTCAGTGTGGTACCTATTGGGGTGTACGTACTAGTATCGATTTACTATAATCGCTCCTCCCCATTGCCTATGCATGTAGTATGCCATCCAATTAATCGTCCGTATAAACGTATGAGACCGGCAGCGTGTAGCCCTGAATGTTAAGACAGGTGTTTGCATTTCCCCGACAGTGTATTTAGGTGGCCAGGTACGGGCCCAGTGGCACTGTATCGACTCTGCGGGAGGTGTGTGTGGTGTGTTACCTCATCATCCCACCCCATTATACAGTGGTGTGCAGGACCACAATCATTAATCATGAGTGTTCTACTTGCGTGAGTCATTTGTGCCAGAGTCTATCGCATCAGTCCTGGTTCAAATAATGCCATCGGCAGTTTGCGGGGTTATCTCTGGCAGTCCGAGTTCTTCAGATATCGCAGTCGACGGTGACGAGGAGCCACTGGTCACCAGCGCACCGCGTGAGTAAAGGTCCGGTCGTTCTTTGGGATGTGGGGAGCCCAGGGTCATGACCGCCTCCAGGGCGCTCTGTCTCTCCCGGCGCATGTTCTCCGGATTCGGGACTGCAGTTCCCCCTGTCGCGCCTCTTTCTGTCCCCCGTCGTCTGCGCCGCCTTGTCCTCCGACCTGCTAGGTTGTTTCCGTCTGGATTCGAAGGCCTCACACCCGTCCACAGCCCTGACTCTTCCAGCCAGTCCCATGCCTCCGTAGGAGAATCAAAGAAGCGGGACCCTTCCTTCGTGACCACTCGTAATCTGGCCGGGAACAGCAACGAATAGGGCAGTTCGAGTATTCTGAGCTGGCGTTTCACTGCTACATAGTTACTCCTGCGACGTTGCACAAGGGCGGTGTAATCTGGGAAGAGCATGATTGGGCTTCCATTTACTGTGAGACTCTCCATTTTTCGTGTTTCACGGAGCACCGCGTCTCTGTCCCTGTAGTTGAGAACCTTGAAGTTAGCGGGCGTGGCCTGGCTCCTGGCTGGGGTCTCTGGGCCGGCACGCGGTGGGCTATTTCTATTACAAATTGTGGGGACAATGTTCCCTGGGGCAGAAGATCACGCAGCCAGTGTTCCACGTATTGTTCCGGGTTCCTACCTTCCTCGCCCTCTTGCAATCCCACCACGCGTATATTATTGGGGCGAGAGCGCCCCTCCGCATCCTCCGCTCTGTCTTCGAGAACGTGAACGCGGTCGATCAGGTCCTGGAGCGCAGCTGTGTGACTTTGCGTGACAGGCTGTAGGTCCTTCAGTGTTTGGCCTTGTGCATTTACTTTGTCGGCCAACTTGCGATGGTCCGCATGGAGGAGCGTGAAGTCCGAGGTAACCCCATCTATCCGGGCTTCCAGGGAGGTCCTGGTGTGTTCCAGCGCAGCGCCAATTCTCTCTACCGCTGCAAGTACTGAGTCCATCTTGGCCGCCAGGGCCGCGGTCGTCGGCTCCATTTTTGCACCAGTACCCACGCCTATGGGATCCAGGCCTCCCGCGGAGGGGTCCCTGTTGTAGTTTAGCTCGCATCCGGCCCATCACGAGTTGCTGTGCCGTGGGCATGCGGGGCTCGTCTGCGAAAGAGCCGCGCCCTGGTAATGATGCCACCTAAGGGGAGTCTCACACCCACGTGGGCCACTCAGGAAACCCGCAGCAGTCTCCCCAGTTGATGCCGTCTGTGGACAAGGCTGGACGTACCGGCTCGTGAGGGTCAGTTGTTACCTCTGTCTCGGTAGCTTGCCAGTGGGGTAGATCATCTGGATCTCTGGTTATGGTTGGGTGTCTGGCCGCGTCGGCGTAAGTGTAGTGTGATGCGGGCTCGTAGAGTCACTCGGTCATGAGGCGGAACAGTTGGTACTAATGCCTCCAGAGGCTGTCATCCGTGCCAGTCCTGCCTCTTCACAGGATCACTCGCGTCAGGGCGCCGGATCCGCAGCCGCCATCCCTAGACAGCGCCACCTCCGCCACTCTCTGCAGCCCACAGAATCGGCCACCGCAGACAACACCAGACCTAGGATCCAGAGGGCGGTCTCTGCTTCCTTCGACCTACACCGGCACCGGCCCAGCACCCCCCAGGTCTCTCACCTCTGGGGCTGCATATCAGTCAGTATTTCCTTGGCAGGCAGAACCTCTCCAGTGCGCGCTCTGATCTCCCCCTTTACTTTCCACTACCGGGCTGTGGTCGACGGATCTCCTCGGCATATGGTGATCTCTCAGGTCCGTGTCACAGCAGCCCGACTTGCAGGGACTCGATGCTCCGAGCCACCAACACCCCGGCACCACGGCCCTCGCGTCGCAGCTGGGGCCTCAACTCACCAGGATGTGGGCCTCCGGGCCGATTATCGGCGATGGTCTCTCCGGTCTGCGTGAATTTCGGCCTATCCAGTCTGCGCCTATCCAGGGCCTGGCCAGTACGCTCTCCGCACCTCACCCCGGTCGTTCTCGGTCACCGGTTGGGTGGCCTCAAAGGCTTGCGCAGCCCGGTAGTCCCAGGCTGCTGTTCCTCACAATTGCCGCCCCGGGGCAGAACGGTGTGAGCCTGTGTATCGCCGCTTGGAGCGATATCGGTGGTGGTGGCTGGTCTCCTGTGTTGACAACGTGAAGGGACGTCTCTCACCTCCACTCGCCATCGGCTCCGGGGTCAGTGGGCCTCCGATTTTCTCACCACGGCAACCGCAGTCCCAGGCAGCGGGGGGGGAGGGGGGCCCCCGGTGGTACACCTCCGAGTCCCCGGTCGGCGCCGATATGCCTGTTGTTTGGCTCTGGATGCGCTCTAGAGGCTAGTTCTCTGCCTCCGGGGCCGCCGCCTGATCGCGGGCGGCCATTTTCTGACATAGAATGCCTGTGCACAGCCTCGTAGCGAACCCGCTCCGTCCCTCCTCGTCACCGTCGCCGCAGTCTCGGCGGCCAAAAGGACCCAACTCCGGGCTCATCGGACGCAGCAGGGCTTTAGCTGCCCGGTTTTACTGCCGCGGAGCGTGGATGGCGTACTTGCAGGATAAATGCGGCGGATCTATGGGGGATAGTAGCGCGAGCGCTAAGGTTTCACATCCTCCATGTTGGCTGGCTAGCCACGCCCCCCGTTCTATGGCATCATTGATGACATCACTACCTCCAGTAAGTCCTACACAGCACGATTGCTGAGATCTGGTCGGAGGCCCTTCCCTTTCTCCACGTCTCTGCAAATGTGCCTCCTGGTGCACTACTGGTTGGGGGATGAAGTTCTCTTGGATGCTGAGGGTCCTTGGGTGCCAAGAAGCCCTCTTGTTACTTCTAGTAAGTCTCACAACCAGAATTCCTATTAGTTAAAAACCTTTGAAATCCACTTAAAAACAAAGGTTACAGGTACCTTATAGCTTAGAAACAGTATTTGAAAAACCTTGGAAATTCACTTAAAAAACCAAAGGTTACAGGGACATTATACTTAGGCTCAGATTTCACTCATACAAAACCAGTGAAATTCAGCAGTTATAGTTACCTGAACAAACTATAACTTACGTCCCCACAATGCACAGCTTATGAGCTCACATAATATATCACTCATGACATGGTCAGTGACATCACTGATGACATCATTCACAGAACCACTCACACACCTCCTCACACCCCATACAACCTCTTGTACGCCCACTCACACACCCACACAACCATTTACATACCCATCACAGACCCATATCAGTGCTCACACACCCACTCAATCCTCTGTAGAGCCACTCACACACCCACTCACTCACTTGTACCGCCACTCACACAACTATTCAATCACCCATACAGCCACTCATACAACCAGTCACTTGCCTATACTGCCAGACACATAGCCACACACTCACTCACCCATACAGTTACTCACACAACCACTTATTTACCTACACAGTCACTTACACACACCCACTCACTCATATAGCCTCTCAACATAGCCACTCACTTACCCATGCAAGCACTCACACACACCCACACTACTACTTACATACCCATTCACTCATCCATACAAGCACTCTCATATCTGCTTACTCCCCCATATAGTCATTCACACAGACACTCTCCAATTCAACCATTCACACACTAACACACTTAACCAAACACTCAATGAAGCAGCCACTCACTCACTCATACAGCTATTTACACACCGAGTCAGTAACTCATACAATGATTCAGACACCCAGTCACTCACCTACACAGTCACTCACACAGCCACTCACTCACCCATACAGCCACTGACACACCCACTCACTCAGCAACATAGTCACTCAAACACCCACACAGCTACTCACATACCAACCTATACACCCATGCATCCACTCACACACCCACTCACGTGCCCATATAACCACTCTCACACCCACAAAACCACTCACACACTCACTCACATACCCATACAACCACTCAGATACCCACTCACACACCTAAAAAACCACTCACACAACCATTCACTCACCTACAGACCTAGTCAGAAGTCCACACACTCACCCATAGTCACTCATGCATGCACTCACACACCCATACAGCCACTCACACACCAATTCACACACAGATACAGACAGTCACACACCCACTCATATCACACATGTTAGAGATAGTATCACTAATTAGTAGTACACCTCGTATACTAATCTAACTTTTGTAGTAGGTTAGTATACATGTTTAGCACCTATAAACTCTTAAAAACACTTACACTCACTTGATGATGTCATCAGTGATGTCCTCAGTGAAGTCATCAGTGATGTCGCTGACCAAATCATGAGTGATGTAATATGTGAGGGCATAAGCAGTGCATTATGGGTACGTAAGTTATAGTTAGCGCAGGTAACTATAACTGCTGAATTTCACGGGTTTTGTACAAGTGAAATCTGAGCCTAACTAGAACGTCCCTGTAACCTTTGTTTTTTCCAGCGAAAATATATATATGAATATATATATATTCACTGGAAATAAACAAAAGTTATCAGTGAGTGTATGAGTGCCTGTATGGACGATTCACTGGGTGCGGGACTGTCTGTATAAGTGAGTGATTAGGTGTCTCAGTGAATGTATGGGTGAGTGACTAGGTTGTGTGAATGTCTGTATCAGTCTGTCAGCTGTTGTCTAAGTGACTGCATGGGTTGGTGAGTGGGTACATGAGTGGCTGTATGGGTGATTGATTGGTTGTTTGAGTACCTATATGGGTGTATGAGTGTCTGTGTGGGTGGGTGAGGGTGTGTGTGACTGCCTGCATGGATGAGTGAGTGGGTGAGTCAGTGGCTGTATGGGTTAGTGAGTGCATCTGTGAGGGGCTGTATGGGTGACTGAGTGTGTGTATGGCTGTTTTGGTGAGTGAATGGATGTGTCAGTGGTATATGGGTAACTGCATATTTGAAAGGCAGTATAGGTGAGTGTTGGAGTATATGAGTGACTGTACGTGTGTGTGAGTGAGTGATTGTGAGAGTGGCTGTATGGGCGAGTGGGTGAGTGTCAGTGAATGTATAGGTGAGTGAGTATGTGTTAGTATCTGTATGAATAAGTGAGTGGGTGTTTGTATAACTGTATAGGTGAGTAAGTGGCTGTGTGATTGACTCTATGGGTGAGTGAGTAGGTGTGTGAGTAGCTCTATGGGTGACTGACAGTATGTGAGTGGCTGTATGGGTATATCAGTGGATATATCAGTGGCTGTATTAGTGAGTGAATTGGTGTATGAGTGGTTGTATGGGTGACTGAGTGAGTGTGTGTGTAGACCTATGAATCAGTGAGTGGGTGTGTAAGTACTGGTATGGGTGTGTCGATGACTTTGAGAATGGTAGTGTGGTAGTTGGAATGGGTGAAAGTAAGGTTCTATTGGGGTGTGAGTGGGTCAATCAGAGATTATGTGGATGATGTCATCAGTGATGTCATCAGTGATGTCACTGACCATGTCATGAATGATGTAATGTGTGAGGTCATAAGCAGTGGATTGTGGGGGTGCGAGTTATAGTTAGCTTGGCTAACTTAACTGCTGAATTTCTCTGGTTTTGTACGAGCGAAACCTGAGCCTAACTATAACGTCTCTGTAACCTTTTTTTCCCCAGTGAATTACTAAGGTTTTTTTAATTCCATTTCCTAACTATAACGTTCATGAAACCTTTGGTATTTTCAGTGAATTTCTAAGGTTTTTTAAAATGCTAATTCCTAAATAGTAGTCGTGTTTGCAGAGTGGTGAAGAAAGCGGGCTGGGCCTTCGACCAGCTCTCAGGAATCCCACTGTGTAGGACTTACAGGAGGTACCAGGAGGGCTTCTTGGCCCTAAGGTCCCTCAGGAGTAAAGTAGACTTCACCCCTTAACCAGTAGTGCACCACGTGCCGCATTTGCTGAGTGGTGGAGAAAGGGGGCTTGGCCTCCGAAGACCTCTTAGCAATCCCGCTGTGTGGGACTTATTGTAGATAACAGGAGGGGTAGTTGGCCCCCAAGGATGTGTTTGGGGGCCAACTACCCCTCCAATTACATCCAGTAAGTCCCTTACAACAGGACTGCTGAGACCTGATAGCAGGCCACGCCCCTCCCCCTTAAAAAAAAAATATAAAGGCCTGGCCCTGGCGGATGGGGTCCCCGGGGCCGAAATCGGCCTCGGGATGGAGGCTACAAGGCCCCCTCCCTTTGAATTATAAAAAAATAAAATAAAGGCCAGGCCCCGTGGGATGAGGTCCCTGGGGCCGTAATAGGCCCGGGAGGTGGGCCACATAGCCCCCCTTCCCAAAATAAAGGCTGGCATCTCACCGGAGGCCACACCCCCTTTCTCCACCACTCTGCAACGTGCCTCTTGGTGTGCTCCTGGTTGGGAGATGAAGTCTCCTTGGCTGCTGAGTGCAGTGCTCCCGCCAGGCCATAGCATTCTGCAATATCTCGGGGGTGGGCACCATGGGACATTGCTGGAGCCAGCCCTGGGGTGTGGCGATTCCCAGGCCCATGTAGGGCTCCTGGAGGGGTGGCACGTGGCCCACCTTCTTTGTTAAAATTTTGCCCCAGGCAGGTGGTGGTCCCCAGGACATCATTCACAGAACCACTCACACACCTACTCACACCCCATACAACCTCTTGTATGCCCACTCACACACCCACACAACCACTCACATACCCATCACAGACCCATATCAGTGCTCACACACCCACTCAATCCTCTGTAGAGCCACTCACACACCCACTCACTCACTTGTACCGCCACTCACACAACTATTCACTCACCCATAAAGCCACTCATACAACCAGTCACTTGCCCATACTGCCAGACACATAGCCACATACTCACCCATACAGTTACTCACACACCCACTTATTTACCTACACAGTCACTTACACACACCCACTTACTCATATAGCCTCTCAACATAGCCACTCACTCACCCATGCAAGCACTAACATACACCCACACTACTACTTACATACCCATTCACTCATCCATACAAGCACTCTCATATCTGCTTACTCCCCCATATAGTCATTCACACAGACACTCTCCAATACAACCATTCACACACTAACACACTTAACCAAACACTCAATGAAGCAGCCACTCACTCACTCATAAAGCTATTTACACACTGAGTCAGTAACTCATACAGTGAGTCAGACACCCAGTTACTCACCTACACAGTCACTCACTCACCCAAAGAACACTGACACACCCACTCACTCAGCAACATAGTCACTCAAACACCCACACATTCACCCACACAGCTACTCACATACCAACTTATACACCCATGCATCCACTCACACACCCACTCACGTGCCCATATAACCACTCTCACACCCACAAAACCACTCACATGCTCACTCACATACCCATACCACCACTCAGATACCCACTCACACACCTATAAAACCACTCACACAACCATTCACTTATCTACAGACCTAGTCAGAAGTCCACTCACTCACCCGTACAGTCACTCATGCATGCACTCACACACCCATACAACCACTCACACACCAATTCACACACAGATACAGACAGTCACACACCCACTCATATCACACATGTTAGAGATAGTATCACTCATTAGTAGTACAACTAGTATACTAATCTAACTTTTGTTGTAGGTTAGTATACATGTTTAGCACCCATAAACTCTTAAAAACACTTACACTCACTTGATGATGTCATCAGTGATGTCCTCAGTGAAGTCATCAGTGATGTCGCTGACCAAATCATGAGTGATGTAATATGTGAGGGCATAAGCAGTGCATTATGGGGACGTAAGTTATAGTTAGCGCAGGTAACTATAACTGCTGAATTTCACTGGTTTTGTACAAGTGAAATCTGAGCCTAACTAGAACGTCCCTGTAACCTTTGTTTTTTCCAGCAAAAATATATATATGAATATATATATTCACTGAAAATAAACACGTTATCAGTGAGTGTATGAGTGCCTGTATGGACGATTCACTGGGTGCGTGACTGTCTGTATAAGTGAGTGATTAGGTGTCTCAGTGAATGTATGGGTGAGTGACTAGGTTGTGTGAATATCTGTATCAGTCTGTCAGCTGTTGTCTAAGTGACTGCATGGGTTGGTGAGTGGGTACATGAGTGGCTATATGGGTGATTGATTGGTTGTCTGAGTACCTATATGGGTGTATGAGTATCTGTGTGGGTGGGTGAGGGTGTGTGTGACTGCCTGCATGGATGAGTGAGTGGGTGAGTCAGTGGCTGTATGGGTTAGTGAGTGCATCTGTGAGGGGCTGTATGGGTGACTGAGTGTGTGTATGGCTGTTTTGGTGAGTGAATGGATGTGTCAGTGGTATATGGGTAGCTGCATATTTGAAAGGCAGTATAGGTGAGTGTTGGAGTATATGAGTGACTGTACGTGTGTGTGAGTGAGTGATTGTGAGAGTGGCTGTATGGGTGAGTGGGTGAGTGTCAGTGAATGTATAGGTGAGTGAGTATGTGTTAGTATCTGTATGAATAAGTGAGTGGGTGTTTGTATAACTGTATAGGTGAGTAAGTGGCTGTGTGATTGACTCTATGGGTGAGTGAGTAGGTGTGTGAGTAGCTCTATGGGTGACTGACAGTGCGTGAGTGGCTGTATGGGTGTATGAGTGGATATATCAGTGGCTGTATTAGTGAGTGAATTGGTGTATGAGTGGTTGTATGGGTGACTGAGTGAGTGTGTGTGTAGACCTATGAATCAGTGAGTGGGTATGTAAGTACTGGTATGGGTGTGTCAATGACTTTGAGAATGGTAGTGTGGTAGTTGGAATGGGTGTATGTAAGGTTCTATTGGGGTGTGAGTGGGTCAATCAGAGATTATGTGGATGATGTTATCAGTGATGTCATCAGTGATGTCACTGACCATGTCATGAATGATGTAATGTGTGAGGTCATAAGCAGTGCATTGTGGGGGTGCGAGTTATAGTTAGCTTAGCTAACTTAACTGCTGAATTTCTCTGGTTTTGTACGAGTGAAACCTGAGCCTAACTATAACGTCTCTGTAACCTTTTTTTTTCCAGTGAATTACTAAGGTTTTTTTAATTCCATTTCCTAACTATAACGTTCATGAAACCTTTGGTATTTTCAGTGAATTTCTAAGGTTTTTTAAAATACTAATTCCTAATTAGTAGTCGTGTTTGCAGAGTGGTGAAGAAAGCGGGCTGGGCCTTCGACCAGCTCTCAGGAATCCCACTGTGTAGGACTTACAGGAGGTACCAGGAGGGCTTCTTGGCCCTAAGGTCCCTCTGGAGTAAAGTAGACTTCACCCCTTAACCAGTAGTGCACCACGTGCCGCATTTGCTGAGTGGTGGAGAAATGGGGCGTGGCCTCCGAAGACCTCTTAGCAATCCCGCTGTGTGGGACTTATTGTAGATAACAGGAGGGGTAGTTGGCCCCCAAGGATGTGTTTGGGGGCCAACTACCCCTCCAATTACATCCAGTAAGTCCCTTACAGCAGGACTGCTGAGACCTGATAGCAGGCCACACCCCTTTAAAAAAAATATAAAGGCCTGGCCCTGGCGGATGGGGTCCCCGGGGCCGAAATCGGCCTCGGGATGGGGGCTACACGGCCCCCTCCCTTTGAATTATAAAAAATAAAATAAAGGCCAGGCCCCGGGGATGAGGTCCCTGGGGCCGTAATAGGCCTGGGAGGTGGGCCACTTGGGCCACTTCCCAAAATAAAGGCTGGCATCTCACCAGAGGCCACACCCCCTTTCTCCACCACTCTGCAAACGTACCTCTTGGTGTGCTCCTGGTTGGGAGATGAAGTCTCCTTGGCTGCTGAGTGCAGTGCTCCCGCCAAGCCATAGCATTCTGCAATATCTCGGGGGTGGGCACCATGGGACATTGCTGGAGCCAGCCCTGGGGTGTGGCGATTCCCAGGCCCATGTAGGGCTCCTGGAGGGGTGGCACGTGGCCCCCCTTCTTTGTTAAAATTTGCCCCAGGCAGGTGGTGGTCCCCAGGACATCATTCACAGAACCACTCACACACCTACTCACACCCCATACAACCTCTTGTATGCCCACTCACACACCCACACAACCACTCACATACCCATCACAGACCCATATCAGTGCTCACACACCCACTCAATCCTCTGTAGAGCCACTCACACACCCACTCACTCACTTGTACCGCCACTCACACAACTATTCACTCACCCATATAGCCACTCATACAACCAGTCACTTGCCCATACTGCCAGACACATAGCCACATATTCACCCATACAGTTACTCACACACCCACTTATTTACCTACACAGTCACTTACACACACACACTTACTCATATAGCCTCTCAACATAGCCACTCACTCACCCATGCAAGCACTAACATACACCCACACTACTACTTACATACCCATTCACTCATCCATACAAGCACTCTCATATCTGCTTACTCCCCCATATAGTCATTCACACAGACACTCTCCAATACAACCATTCACACACTAACACACTTAACCAAACACTCAATGAAGCAGCCACTCACTCACTCATAAAGCTATTTACACACCGAGTCAGTAACTCATACAGTGATTCAGACACCCAGTTACTCACCTACACAGTCACTCACATAGCCACTCACTCACCCAAAGAACACTGACACACCCACTCACTCAGCAACATAGTCACTCAAACACCCACACATTCACCCACACAGCTACTCACATACCAACTTATACACCCATGCATCCACTCACACACCCACTCACGTGCCCATATAACCACTCTCACACCCACAAAACCACTCACATGCTCACTCACATACCCATACAACCACTCAGATACCCACTCACACACCTATAAAACCACTCACACAACCATTCACTTACCTACAGACCTAGTCAGAAGTCCACTCACTCACCCGTACAGTCACTCATGCATGCACTCACACACCCATACAGCCACTCACACACCAATTCACACACAGATACAGACAGTCACACACCCACTCATATCACACATGTTAGAGATAGTATCACTCATTAGTAGTACAACTAGTATAGTAATCTGACTTTTGTTGTAGGTTAGTATACATGTTTAGCACCCATAAACTCTTAAAAACACTTACACTCACTTGATGATGTCATCAGTGATGTCCTCAGTGAAGTCATCAGTGATGTCGACCAAATCATGAGTGATGTAATATGTGAGGGCATAAGCAGTGCATTATGGGTACGTAAGTTATAGTTAGCGCAGGTAACTATAACTGCTGAATTTCACTGGTTTTGTACAAGTGAAATCTGAGCCTAACTAGAACGTCCCTGTAACCTTTGTTTTTCCAGCGAAAATTTATATATGAATATATATATTCACTGGAAATAAACAAAAGTTATCAGTGAGTGTATGAGTGCCTGTATGGACGATTCACTGGGTGTGGGACTGTCTGTATAAGTGAGTGATTAGGTGTCTCAGTGAATGTATGGGTGAGTGACTAGGTTGTGTGAATGTCTGTATCAGTATGTCAGCTGTTGTCTAAGTGACTGCATGGGTTGGTGAGTGGGTACATGAGTGGCTGTATGGTTGATTGATTGGTTGTCTGAGTACCTATATGGGTGTATGAGTGTCTGTGTGGGTGGGTGAGGGTGTGTGTGACTGCCTGCATGGATGAGTGAGTGGGTGAGTCAGTGGCTGTATGGGTTAGTGAGTGCATCTGTGAGGGGCTGTATGGGTGACTGAGTGTGTGTATGGCTGTTTTGGTGAGTGAATTGATGTGTCAGTGGTATATGGGTAACTGCATATTTGAAAGGCAGTATAGGTGAGTGTTGGAGTATATGAGTGACTGTACGTGTGTGTGTGAGTGAGTGATTGTGAGAGTGGCTGTATGGGCGAGTGGGTGAGTGTCAGTGAATGTATAGGTGAGTGAGTATGTGTTAGTATCTGTATGAATAAGTGAGTGGGTGTTTGTATAACTGTATAGGTTAGTAAGTGGCTGTGTGATTGACTCTATGGGTGAGTGAGTAGGTGTGTGAGTAGCTCTATGGGTGACTGACAGTATGTGAGTGGCTGTATGGGTATATGAGTGGATATATCAGTGGCTGTATTAGTGAGTGAATTGGTGTATGAGTGGTTGTATGGGTGACTGAGTGAGTGTGTGTGTAGACCTATGAATCAGTGAGTGGGTGTGTAAGTACTGGTATGGGTGTGTCAATGACTTTGAGAATGGTAGTGTGGTAGTTGGAATGGGTGTATGTAAGGTTCTATTGGGGTGTGAGTGGGTCAATCAGAGATTATGTGGATGATATCATCAGTGATGTCATCAGTGATGTCACTGACCATGTTATGAATGATGTAATATGTGAGGTCATAAGCAGTGCATTGTGGGGATGCGAGTTATAGTTAGCTTGGCTAACTTAACTGCTGAATTTCTCTGGTTTTGTACGAGCGAAACCTGAGCCTAACTATAACGTCTCTGTAACCTTTTTTTCCCAGTGAATTACTAAGGTTTTTTTAATTCCATTTCCTAACTATAACGTTCATGAAACCTTTGGTATTTTCAGTGAATTTCTAATGTTTTTTAAAATGCTAATTCCTAATTAGTAGTCGTGTTTGCAGAGTGGTGAAGAAAGCGGGCTGGGCCTTCGACCAGCTCTCAGGAATCCCACTGTGTAGGACTTACAGGAGGTACCAGGAGGGCTTCTTGGCCCTAAGGTCCCTCAGGAGTAAAGTAGACTTCACCCCTTAACCAGTAGTGCACCACGTGCTGCATTTGCTGAGTGGTGGAGAAAGGGGGCGTGGCCTCCGAAGACCTCTTAGCAATCCCGCTGTGTGGGACTTATTGTAGATAACAGGAAGGGTAGTTGGCCCCCAAGGATGTGTTTGGGGGCCAACTACCCCTCCAATTACATCCAGTAAGTCCCTTACAGCAGGACTGCTGAGACCTGATAGCAGGCCACGCCCCTCCTCCTTTAAAAAAATATATAAAGGCCTGGCCCTGGCGGATGGGGTCCCCGGGGCCGAAATCGGCCTCGGGATGGTGGCTACAAGGCCCCCTCCCTTTGAATTATAAAAAAATAAAATAAAGGCCAGGCCCGGGGGATGAGGTCCCTGGGGCAGTAATAGGCCCGGGAGGTGGGCCACATGGCCCCCCTTCCCAAAATAAAGGCTGGCATCTCACCGGAGGCCACACCCCCTTTCTCCATCACTCTGCAAACGTGCCTCTTGGTGTGCTCCTGGTTGGGAGATGAAGTCTCCTTGGCTGCTGAGTGCAGTGCTCCCGCCAAGCCATAGCATTCTGCAATATCTCGGGGGTGGGCACCATGGGACATTGCTGGAGCCAGCCCTGGGGTGTGGCGATTCCCAGGCCCATGTAGGGCTCCTGGAGGGGTGGCACGTGGCCCCCCTTCTTTGTTAGAATTTTCCCCAGGCAGGTGGTGGTCCCCAGGACATCATTCACAGAACCACTCACACACCTACTCACACCCCATACAACCTCTTGTATGCCCACTCACACACCCACACAACCACTCACATACCCATCACAGACCCATATCAGTGCTCACACACCCACTCAATCCTCTGTAGAGCCACTCACACACCCACTCACTCACTTGTACTGCCACTCACACAACTATTCACTCACCCATACAGCCACTCATACAACCAGTCACTTGCCCATACTGCCAGACACATAGCCACATACTCACCCATACAGTTACTCACACACCCACTTATTTACCTACACAGTCACTTACACGCACCCACTTACTCATATAGCCTCTCAACATAGCCACTCACTCACCCATGCAAGCACTAACATACACCCACACTACTACTTACATACCCATTCACTCATCCATACAAGCACTCTCATATCTGCATACTCCCCCATATAGTCATTCACACAGACACTCTCGAAAACAACCATTCACACACTAACACACTTAACCAAACACTCAATGAAGCAGCCACTCACTCACTCATAAAGCTATTTACACACCGAGTCAGTAACTCATACAGTGATTCAGATACCCAGTTACTCACCTACACAGTCACTCACTCAGCCACTCACTCACCCAAAGAACACTGACACACCCACTCACTCAGCAACATAGTCACTCAAACACCCACACATTCACCCACACAGCTACTCTCATACCAACTTATACACCCATGCATCCACTCACACACCCACTCATGTGCCCATATAACCACTCTCACACCCACAAAACCACTCACATGCTCACTCACATACCCATACAACCACTCAGATACCCACTCACACACCTATAAAACCACTCACACAACCATTCACTTACCTACAGACCTAGTCAGAAGTCCACTCACTCACCCGTACAGTCACTCATGCATGCACTCACACACCCATACAGCCACTCACACACCAATTCACACACAGATACAGACAGTCACACACCCACTCATATCACACATGTTAGAGATAGTATCACTCATTAGTAGTACAACTAGTATACTAATCTAACTTTTGTTGTAGGTTAGTATACATGTTTAGCACCCATAAACTCTTAAAAACACTTACACTCACTTGATGATGTCATCAGTGATGTCCTCAGTGAAGTCATCAGTGATGTCGCTGACCAAATCATGAGTGATGTAATATCTGAGGGCATAAGCAGTGCATTATGGGGACGTAAGTTATAGTTAGCGCAGGTAACTATAACTGCTGAATTTCACTGGTTTTGTACAAGTGAAATCTGAGCCTAACTAGAACGTCCCTGTAACCTTTGTTTTTTCCAGCAAAAATATATATATGAATATATATATTCACTGGAAATAAACAAAAGTTATCAGTGAGTGTATGAGTGCCTGTATGGACGATTCACTGGGTGCGTGACTGTCTGTATAAGTGAGTGATTAGGTGTCTCAGTGAATGTATGGGTGAGTGACTAGGTTGTGTGAATGTCTGTATCAGTCTGTCAGCTGTTGTCTAAGTGACTGCATGGGTTGGTGAGTGGGTACATGAGTGGCTGTATGGGTGATTGATTGGTTGTATGAGTACCTATGTGGGTGTATGAGTGTCTGTGTGGGTGGGTGAGGGTGTGTGTGTGTGACTGCCTGCATGGATGAGTGAGTGGGTGAGTCAGTGGCTGTATGGGTTAGTGAGTGCATCTGTGAGGGGCTGTATGGGTGACTGAGTGTGTGTATGGCTGTTTTGGTGAGTGAATGGATGTGTCAGTGGTATATGGGTAACTGCATATTTGAAAGGCAGTATAGGTGAGTGTTGGAGTATATGAGTGACTGTACGTGTGTGTGAGTGAGTGATTGTGAGAGTGGCTGTATGGGCGAGTGGGTAAGTGTCAGTGAATGTATAGGTGAGTGAGAATGTGTTAGTATCTGTATGAATAAGTGAGTGGGTGTTTGTATAACTGTATAGGTGAGTAAGTGGCTGTGTGATTGACTCTATGGGTGAGTGAGTAGGTGTGTGAGTAGCTCTATGGGTGACTGACAGTATGTGAGGGGCTGTATGGGTGTATGAGTGGATATATCAGTGGCTGTATTAGTGAGTGAATTGGTGTATGAGTGGTTGTATGGTTGACTGAGTGAGTGTGTGTGTAGACCTATGAATCAGTGAGTGGGTGTGTAAGTACTGGTATGGGTGTGTCAATGACTTTGAGAATGGTAGTGTGGTAGTTGGAATGGGTGTATGTAAGGTTCTATTGGGGTGTGAGTGGGTCAATCAGAGATTATGTGGATGATGTCATCAGTGATGTCATCAGTGATGTCACTGACCATGTCATGAATGATGTAATGTGTGAGGTCATAAGCAGTGCATTGTGGGGGTGCGAGTTATAGTTAGCTTAGCTAACTTAACTGCTGAATTTCTCTGGTTTTGTACGAGTGAAACCTGAGCCTAACTATAACGTCTCTGTAACCTTTTTTTTCCCAGTGAATTACTAAGGTTTTTTTAATTCCATTTCCTAACTATAACGTTCATGAAACCTTTGGTATTTTCAGTGAATTTCTAATGTTTTTAAAATGCTAATTCCTAATTAGTAGTCGTGTTTGCAGAGTGGTGAAGAAAGCGGGCTGGGCCTTCGACCAGCTCTCAGGAATCCCACTGTGTAGGACTTACAGGAGGTACCAGGAGGGCTTCTTGGCCCTAAGGTCCCTCAGGAGTAAAGTAGACTTCACCCCTTAACCAGTAGTGCACCACGTTCCGCATTTGCTGAGTGGTGGAGAAAGGGGGCGTGGCCTCCGAAGACCTCTTAGCAATCCCACTGTGTGGGACTTATTGTAGATAACAGGAGGGGTAGTTGGCCCCCAAGGATGTGTTTGGGGGCCAACTACCCCTCCAATTACATCCAGTAAGTCCCTTACAGCAGGACTGCTGAGACCTGATAGCAGGCCATGCCCCTCCCCGTTTAAAAAAATATATAAAGGCCTGGCCCTGGCGGATGGGGTCCCCGGGGCCGAAATCGGCCTCGGGATGGGGGCTACACGGCCCCCTCCCTTTGAATTATAAAAAAATAAAATAAAGGCCAGGCCCGGGGGATGAGGTCCCTGGGGCAGTAATAGGCCCGGGAGGTGGGCCACATGGCCCCCCTTCCCAAAATAAAGGCTGGCATCTCACCGGAGGCCACACCCCCTTTCTCCACCACTCTGCAAACGTGCCTCTTGGTGTGCTCCTGGTTGGGAGATGAAGTCTCCTTGGCTGCTGAGTGCAGTGCTCCCGCCAAGCCATAGCATTCTGCAATGTCCCGGGGGTGGGTACCATGGGACATTGCTGGAGCCAGCCCTGGGGTGTGGCGATTCCCAGGCCCATGTATGGCTCCTGGAGGGGGGCACGCGGCCCCCCTTCTTTGTTAAAATTTGCCCCGGGCAGGTGGTGGTCCCCAGGACCGGAGGTCCGCAATGAACCCCCTTAATTATTGTATTTGTTCCCCGGGGAGGTGGCAGTCCCCGGGGCAGTGGGGGAGGCCATACGGCCACCGCCACATTACTTGTTTTTAAAAACAGTGTGCCCCGGAGAGGTGGCTGTCCCCGGAGCAGGGGGGGTCCGCAAGGCCCTCCATATTATTGAAATTAGCCCCGGAGAGGTGGCTGTCCCTGGGGCAGTGGGGGTCAGCGAGGCCCCCACACAAAACTTGAATTAGCCCTGGGAAGGTGGCAGTCCCCGGGGCTACGGGCAGGTCCAGTGGGTCCACCCGCATTCTTTATTAAAAATACCCCGGGGAGGTGGCGGTGCCTGGGGATTTGATAAGCCCTAGAGGGGGGCCTGTGCACCCCCTCATATATTTAACTTATGCCTCTGGGGCCTGGCCCACCCGGGGGTTATTCCAAAGCAAGCCCAGGAGCCTATGCTTGCTTTTTAAAAACAAATGTTGCAGACCCACCCGCGAGTCCGCATCAAAATTAAAAAAAACAATGCTTTTTACACCCGGCAGGGTCCCTGAGGGACCCCCCCACCATATCTGGGGGTCAGGGTATTCCTACTATGCCCCTTTTTCTTTATTTTTAACTTTTTTTCTGGGACTCGACTTCAAGCCAGGTCCCAAGAAGGTTGCCAACACTTCCTGGTTGAAGTGTTGACAGCCAATCAAATTTTAGTAGGATCCGCAAGTCCACTGCAAGGACTCCCGTCCCCAGATATCTATATGTTTCAAAAATAGATATCACAGAAACTACATAACGGATTTACACCAAATCATGAAAAGCACATTTTCGGGACTAAAATCTACCTTTGTGCCAAATTTGGTGTAATTCTGTTCAGCAGTTCGGGCTGTAGTCGTGTTCAAAAAATGAAAAATTCCCTTAGACTTAACATGGGGAAAATGCATTTTGGGACCCCCCTTTTTTCTCAGCCCCCACTTGACGGATCACCCCGAAACTTTCAACAAGCAGCTGAACTAAAAATTGGAAGTTGTGTGAAAATTTAGTCGAGATTCGTCAAGCGGCGCCAAAGTTATTGGCAAAACAAAAAACGCTTTTCCAATGGAAACTTTGGTCCTAACTATAACTATCTACTGCCACCTGTAGGCTATATATATATACCAAGAGGTATAAAAACATGACTTAGCTAATTGTCAATCAACCGTGAGCAAGGCCGTGAGGCTGAAACGCGTTGGTGAAGGCAGACTGGCTCTGTATAAGGAATAAAGTAACTTGAACTCAAGACTCCTGAGTGCGGTGAATTTGTTTGGTAAATATATATATATATATATATATATATATATATATATATATATATATATATATATATATATATATATATATATATATATATATATATATATGGCTGCCACGAGGACCCAATAGCGCTGCTAGGCACCACGGACCTTTTAATCATCACGCGGATTTTAGATCACAGACTTTGTTCTCTTTTATTGAGCGTGCACTGCCACAACGCGCCATTCACGCATACTGCGTTCCATTCCCTACACTATCAGCTGTTCCAGCTCTCTGTTACTTCATGGCAATCACGGCCTATAATACGGGAGAGTTAGCTGTCAGTAGGGGGTTTATAGCAAGGCTGATTTATCGCTTGTTACGCAGGGACTTACTGTTTTGTGCGCACGAGATTGCATGAACTCTATTCTAGTGAGTTGTAGAGCATGAACACTGTCATCTACTCAGTCTGCTTTTTTCTGCTAAAGATGTTGGTCTATAACATAGTCTGTTTATTATGTCATTCACGACTGAAATTTGCTGATGTTACACTATTGCCGCTAATTTGCAGTAAAGCAGCGCTCAAGTAAAAGCAAGTCAAATGTGGTAAAATTCCTATTCACTATAGTCAAAATGGAAAAAATACTACCACTGTCACCTGTATATATTGCACCATTTCTAACAGCGCGCTATGTGAACAAGGCCGCATGTCTGGTGGCCGAAACGCGTCATTTGGACAATGATGTTTGAATAAACTACACTTGTAGTGTAGCTCCTATTTCCCTAATAGGCTCTGCGCATTGGAATAATATATCCTATAGGTTTGACATAGGACTAAGGTCAGTATGTCCCTATCAAGTATATTAAACTTAATTACTTGTGCCAGCTAGCTCAGAGGCCACTAGAAACTCCTTGACAACAAGAAGGGAGTAGTTTCTGGCAGCCGCAAAACATGACCACTGTGTTTCCCTTTAGAATCAGAACGTGTCCCAGAGTCGTGGAAACAATAGATAACTATTTCACTCAGCTCAGTCGTGCATGCTTAGTTTTCTTCAAGTTACACAGAAAGAAATAGACGGGCGTTTCAATAAAAGATTTATTGAACAGTCTTGTTTCTGGTGTAAGTAAAATGTGCTGTTACAATCACAAGACAGTATGCGAGATAAATAATGTACAGTGTGAGCAGTAGAAATAAATAATACTGCGAGAGCATTATCTTTTAGTATATATGCATTTACATAAATAACACAGACTAAAAATGCGAGTACTCATACGATGCGTTTCTAATCTAGTTCTACCCCAATGTACCTAACCTAACCTAGGTATAGGACGAGGTATGAAGTAGGTGAAGTATTCCTTACTATGGTATACTAAGAGTACCCTAACCCCAGTATGCCTAGTATGCCAAGAGTCCCTCTAGGTTCTAGTCGGCTCCATACCTCAAGAATGAGAGAGGTAGGAATCTCTTTACCAGACTCGAACTCCAACACCCCGCAAGGGAAGTCAGATCACTGGAAGCTGGACTCTCTGCGTGCAGGGATGACAGCGTCTTCTCAGTGCTTCAGGCTGGGAAACGGGCTCCTCTGAAGTCGAGGTCTCCTCTGATTTACAGGGGCTAGGGAAGGTATATTTATACCTGAGAATTACCTCAGAATGTTAGCATTGACGTGAGTCGGACAGCGGAAGACGTCATGAATGAACCCCTAAGGAATAATGGTTCATGCATAATATATGAGTCCTTGAAGAAATCAATAGTCCTGGACTAGGGAAACTCCTGCAGCCTAAGGGTCTGTTCTTCAAGAACTCGTTGTGATGTTAGGGTGGACGGATGTCAGAGACCATGCCTGTATTTGGAGTGCACGGTTTAATGCCTAAATAAGGGCTGGGTTTTTATGCCTATATAAGGGCAGGGCGAATTGTGCCTATATAAGGACATGATACTGGAAAGCCCGTTTATGGACACCCTAAGAGGAATAGAACACCCACTCCACTTTCGTGTTTACGATAATACTAAAATGCTAAACATTTAAAATGCTAAACATTAAATGGAGTACCGCATATTTAAAAATATTTCTTAAAAGCATTAAACAACATAATAAAAATGTAAAAGGTACTGTACATTTGAAGCAAATGCTTTTCATTTCAGGCATAAAGTTCGAAAATAAATGCAATTGGAATGAAATAAGCAGTAATATTTACAAGTGACAGAAAATGATCGATAAGTTGTTCAAAAATCAAAGTCATTTCATGTCATGAAAATTAATGAACTGTTTTAGACACACAAGCTGACTAAGTGTCCGTGGAAGTACCTGGAAGTCTGTATTATAAGGCTAGTTCTACTTGAAGCAGATTGAAGTGCCATTTTCGTTCGAAAAATGGGAAAAAGTTCAATTTTGGTAGAGTTCCAAGTTGTTTTGAAAAATGAAGGCCAAATTGTTACTGCATCTCTGGAACACTGTATGCTGAATCAGAGTCAGTTAACGGGTCTGGTGTAAACATGAGATCATCCACTTCTATAGCCAAAACATCGTCCACTGTAGTTGGTGTCAGTTGGAACACCTCGTGTAGCAGATTAATTGCACAGAGATGTGAAGCTTCGCTTCCAGCACAGGGTGCCGCAGCAAAGTTCGCGTCCGTTGTTACCTGTGTGCCTGTAGATCTTTCTCGTACCTCAGCAGCAGCCGGAAGCATCTGTGAGATCTCAATGAATGCTGACATCAGGATTGGTAGCCTCTGGGGACAACACAGAGCATGGGCCGTTATCGGGACCAGCAGAGTATCGACATCCGTTGGCGTAGCTGATGGAAATGTTAGACAGGTGTCCAACACGCATTCTTCACCACATAGCAGGCATCGTAGAACAGGTAAGATGCAATCTTGCCAGATTGGTCTGAATGACAGGAACCACGTTGTATTAAGGTCCCGTAGACGAGTCATGCCCAATAGCTGTACTATTCGCTCACTGCACTTTCGTTCAAGGAGAGCTTTCTCCATTTCGCTCGGAGTGATGTCTGCGAATAGGCTGGCCATAGCGCAATAGCAGGAAGAGAAATAGAATTCCGGCAACAAGTGCTAGAATTAATGGTATGCCACCAAACACCGAATGTGCAAAGTTCGGGATGATTCCGAGTATTGCCTGGAAAGGTGCTAACAGACCGGTACAGATGCTCTTAAATACATGTATAATTCCACTTGTATCAGACATGTTGAAGATACGTGATATCATTTCTACGAAATGGATAGGGCAGTTTGTACGTATTAAAGTCTGTATCTCAGCCGAAGTCCTTGCCACTTGTAGATCATAGGTTTCTTTGGCCGAGGTCAAAGGCACTGTTTGCTGTAAAAGCATGGCTTTCATTCTGCTCAAAGTATCAAATCTTATAAAAGAGATGTTCAGCGAAGGCCATAGAGGCGACTCCCTGATTGTGTCTATTGGGGCAAACAATACTTGCATACAGCAAGTGACCCTGGAGTTGACCGTTACTAGATATGGGATGCCTGGCAGCATGCCGCAGCAACTCTGATCATTCAACATGAGGTAACTCCCATTAGAAAGTTGTCCAAACGTTGGATTAATCACAGCAGCTGGTGTACCCTGCTGATGGCAAGACAAATTTGCAACAGAACCATTACAAGCCCCGTGCAAAGAAATGTCCTGACATATAAGCGAACCGCTCAGTGCAAGTTTACAGTGTGTACCGCTTAAAAACACTTCACGATCTCCACTCCAACATCTATATGTATACGGTAAATTCCAAGATGTCTTAATGTATTCCTTACCCAACCTTTCATATTTGCCTGCTTGCATTTGTCTGAGGCACTACTGAAACTGAAAAGTACTCACAGGTAATGTTATTTTGCCATGAATTAGCCATTCTGTAGCTGGTTTTTCTGCCACTGTGAATGGTAACTTTTCCAGTTTTTCAATGCTCAGCACTGTATACCTTGCTCCTCTTTGTGCCAGTTCGATCTGTTTATCAGTTAAATTGTATTCTGCAAACAGAGCCGACGTGTTGATGAAACGCCAAGGCACATAGCCGCTCGCAAAGATTGTAGCGTCCAGCTTAATAACATAATAGAACGTAATTGAGACTGGCCTTGATGTAACATCGCCAAATCTTGTTCTAGTATGTCGATAGCAGAGGATACAATGCCATCCAATGAATATATTGTGGAGGACAAAGTTGTTAACCCATTGTCGACCACAGAGAGTGTTTTCTCTAAATTAATACGCTCAAGTTCACGCATTGTATTATCGTGTTGCCGGTTATCATGCCGTCGGAAAACTTTCTCGTTGGAGAATAGGTGATTACTGGGAGTATTCTCTAAAGACCTTTTATATAGGGTGTCTTGACCATATCAGGGGACGTACGATCTTGATTTTGAAACGGCACCCCGTGACAACAATTGGACCTGTGACTGAGTTGTGTACGTTCTCTCTATATTACCCATAAGCCCTGACGAAGTTCCCGTGGCACAAGGGAACGAAACGCGTTGGCTGTGTGCCGTTTTTAACCAAACTACGTAAATAAAGAAAAGAAACTTTGGACAATACAAGTTTCCTGATTGCTTTCATCTAGAGTGCACCTTCCTTTCTTATGGACAAGTTCACGCATTTGTTCTGCTGTCTCCATCTGTGACACTTTCCATGCTTCATTATAGGCAGCATAAATGCCGGCATATATGAAACGTTTTTGGCGCGGTTTTCTTGGTCCAAGCAAGAATTCCCTAAGGTCTGCGTCCTTTTTAAGTAAGGTTAAGTGTTGTTTCACATCCTGCAGTGTAGACTTATGCAGCCAATCGAGGCATAATTTTCCTACACTGTATGTTGTTACTACCCCCGGATGTTGTCTTTGGACATATCTTGGGTCTGGCCTATTATTAGAAAAGCCCTGAGTTTTATTCAGGAATCTTTCATGACAGTTATTCGTGTCTGTGGGCCAGATCAACCATTTTTTCCAATCAGGATTAGATCTGTTGAGGTGTAGTATATTGTCAACTGTCACCACTGCCTGTGTATCGTTATCTCTGGCAGGTGTTGGTACAGAAGGTGTGTTCATTTCTTTGATCTTGGCTAATCCAAGACAAGACGTTTGTTGGATGGTTTCATTCAAAAACATTATTTGTTCAGGGATGATGCAGGCTCTAAATAAAGCTTCTATCCCCTGTACTTGCCATTCTTTAGTACCCCAGATAGTTTTTGTGTCTATTGTGTCTTTCCAAAAGTCGAAACCCTGTCTAGACAGTTGGGCATTAAATAATTCAGAGTAAATCTGTTTTGTATTTGTTAACATAATTTTCAGCCCTGTCTTGTTTACATTTTTATAGTAAAACATTTCTGGTTCAGATGTATTGTATCCTGAAAAATATGGAAACTTACTAGCAAATGTTTTTGAACTACCTTTAGCTGGTGTAGGACAATGTTCCCATTGGTTAAACATAAACACATTTCTTGGATATGCAGATTTATGCAAATAATGATGACCATAGTGGTTATAACAATACATTTGTTCATAGTCTGATGAACCCTCTAAATATTCATGTTTAGAAAATGCAGCAGATTTTTCTAGGTCAAACATTATGTCATTCACAGTCTCAAAGTCCCAATCATCTGAATAGGTACTGGACGTAATTAGATCACTTAGTGAAATTTTAAACAAATGTGGAATGTTCAATTGTTCCGTCGGACCGAAGATTTCAAAATCTGTTTTGTCCCATACTATACCATCCTGTATAGGAACAGCTGTGATGTTCACTGATGACAAGTCTCTTGCTTCACGATGGGAAGATTTATGAGGTTTCAAAAGTACGTTCACGCCTTTTCCTTCATTATTCACATGGATGTATCTGCCACTTATAAGCACGCTCACAGTTGTTACCAAAGCTAGCCAGAGCAGGAAAACAAAAAGTCCAGATGTAATCCAGAGTTCAATCCATGGAGAAACCAAATAAGTTGTTTTCAGAAAGTGAAGAAAGTCTTGTACTTGCTGCTTGAAATTTGAATGATGCTGGCGTCGTTTCAGGTTCACTCGGATCTTCTGAGAACGTATCAAAGTTAATGAAATAGCCAGAAGCAGTTCTATCAATTGTTGGAATTGCATCAGGATTTGTAGAAATCACTGGAACCAGTTCATCACTTGCCACGTTGGTGTAGACAGGTGTATTTGGACGAACTGTTACTTGGTGTTCAAGAGGGATGAGTTCCATAGTGTTGTTGCTTAGTCCTCCATCAGTTACAGCTGAATTCTCGATCGTTATCAGTCCTTCAGTCTGAACCTCTTGGATAGTAGCGAGAGGAGTGCGTCTGCTACTAGGTCGGAGTCCACGAGGCCTACTATTTAGTATTGGCCACATACTGTGGTTTGATGAGGTCGATGGACACAAATCTTTTCTCCTTTCTTCCAGCAAGGGGCGGCAGAAGTACTGTTCTCATTCCTTGAACTGCTAGGACAGGTACTGGTTGTCTGTAAGAAGGTCCAAATTCCTTCTTGTCCGCAATCTTTTCTCTGACTAGATCCCCAACTTTTGGAATTCAGGCAGGCCTTGCTGGGACCGCTGATTTTTCCCCAGTGGTGGTTGGCTGTAGGAATACGTTGCTTTGTTGCGTTCTTAATTTATTGAGTTCCTGTAAAACAGCCAAACGATCTTTGATATCAAAGCGGTTTATTGTCCACCACTGTGCCTACGTGTTCAAGGTCTGGTACCCACATTCTTGTCCCAAATAGGACCTCATACGGAGTGACCCCCCTAGAGAACTTCTTGGCAGATTATTCAAAGAGCGTTGAACCCCACTAAGGTGTTTGACCCACCCATCACCCGAACCTAATACCCTAGCTGTTATAGACTGCTTTATGTCCCGGTTTTTCCTTTCCACAACAGAATTTCCCTCAGGATGGAATGGAGAGGAGTACCGCAATGCAACGCCCAGACTGGCCATGGCTTCTTTGTAAGCCCGAGAGCTAAACGCAGGTCCCTGGTCAGAATGTAGCGTGCCTATTGCGTATATGCCGATAAAGACTCGCAAATCTTTTATAACAGTTCGAGCGTCAGCCGAGCGCTGAGGCCATAACCATAGGAACCTAGATTCAGTATTTGTGGGAATGCCTTTGTCCAGTAGGACGCAGGTGCGTAGATAGTCTAATGCTGTCTAACAATGGTGTCTGTATTGGGTTGCCGCATTCGCAGCATGGTGTCTGGTGGCTCTTTCGCTGTAATTTACAGTCTAAGCAGTTGTTGATGAATATGTGAATTTCTGTATTCATTCCAGGCCACCAGTACATTTCTTTTAACTTCAAAATTGTTTTAGAGATCCCTTGATGTGACAGACCCTCCCCCAAATGTGTTTCATAAATCAAGGCTGCTCTACGTTCCATGTTTGGAATTACCCTATCCCCCACTCCAGGGATTCGAGCAAAAGGAACGTTGTTCGCATCAATTACATAAGAGTACTTGAGTGGAAACTTTTTTGTAACGCTGCACTGCTGCCTTTGCTTGAAGCATTGACAGCCAACATTATCTCACCGTCTATTTTTGTTTTTGAACGCGTGATCGCAGCTACGGAAGCCGTCTGAACAGCCCCTTTGCGGCTTCGTCAGCCAATGAATTCCCTGCAACGTGAACGCCATCACGTTGATGACTCAGTGTGTGGATCACGTGAGCCTTTGGTAGTTCGTTTTTCAACTGAACTACTTGTTCCCAAAGCATTTTGTGCTTTATTGTGCCACCTTTCGCATCTTTGAAACCATTTTCAAGCCAGTTTCGTATGTAGTCATTATACGACTGAACACAGTAAAAGGAATCGCACACTATTAGTGTGGGGAATTCTCGATCTGTACTTTCAAGTGCCAGTTTGAATGCTTGTAGTTCAGCTCGCTGAGCTGTACAATCTCCTAGAGACTGAGTTTTTGTGACCATAGGTCTGAAGATGCCATTTCGCATGCAACCTTTAATGATTGCACACGCTGCACTGTAAGCTTGCTTACTCCCTGTTGCGGGTTGTGCGGATCCGTCAGTGTAAATTATGAATTCGTACTGATCGAGAGGCAGAATTTCAGTAGGCAGAGGACATTCATGTTCATATTGCAGGAATGCTTGTGTTTTTAAATCTGGATCAAAAACATATTCAACATCTGTTGCAGCAAGAGAATTAACCCATTGTATCCATCTTGGATGTAATGCTTTAGCATTTGGAATGCTTGCTTTTGTGACCGCTTCTAAAGCCGGTACTGGGGTTACGACAATAATGCGTTTCCCTTGGGCTAAGTCTCTTTCTTTTGCTACAGCAGTTTGAACTGCTGTTAGAATTTTTTCAGTTGAAGTGAAGCGCATTTCCGCTTGTGTGTACAAATGTGATTTGTATGCGATTGGTATTTTCTCACCCTCATTGAAGGTTAAGTAGGTGAATCCACATTGACCCGAAATTATTCGGATCACCAAATTGCGTTGACTTACGTGTGTTTGTAAGTGATTTGTTGCTAACATGTTAGCCTGGAGTGAACGCAAGATTTCTGTGTGTTCCTGTGTCCAGTTTCTGATCGAAAAATCAGGTTTGATTAATGCGTAGAGAGGTTTAACCCTTTCTGCGTAATTTAGAATGTATGTTCTTCCAAAATTTAGGAAACCCAGGATGGATTGTAAGTTTTTTAACGTTTTTGGAGGTTGGAGCAGCGCACACTTTTCTAAAAAGTTAGCTGCCAAGCTCTTGCCTTCACTTGAAAGCTCATATCCCAGAAATAGGACATTGAGATGGGCAATTCGGGATTTTTTAAAGTTGAATTTGTAGCCCTCAGAGGCGAAACCCAGTATAATGGTGCTCACCCTGTTCAAGTGTTTTTCCAGGTCATCGTCTGTCAGATAGATGTCATAGACATAGGACAATGCCTCATTGTCATAAATTTGTAGTAACTCCGTTACCCTCGCTGAAAATAAACCTGGGCTGTTCTTGAACCCTTGTGGGAGTCGACAAAAGTGACGCTGGGTCCCCATTATGGAGAATGCTGTTAAGTACCTGCTTTCAGGTGCTATGTTTTGACAAAAGAAACCATTTGAGATGTCTAATGTTGTTTTATATTTTTTACGCACAATGTTATTCATTAATGCTGTGCTATGTGCATTTTGTACTGCAAAAGTTTTAGAACAAGTGTTTAAGTGTCTGTAGTCCAAAACTAGACGATATGTATTGTCTGGTTTGGAGACAGGAAACAAAGGATTGTTCATTGAGGAGGTGCATGTTTCAATCACCCCTTGGTATTCAAGTTGATCTAAGATCTCCCTGACCTGTTTTTTAGCTTCTTGCTTTATTGGGTACTGCCGTTGTGCAGTTGGTTCATGTTTCAGATGTATTTTATGGTAAGGTGAATCCTCATACCATCCTACATGATTTTTATATAATGCTGGGGCCTGGGCCACTGCCCATTTCCTGGCATATGTATATCTTTGATGCATTGGTATATGGTTGGAGAAGGCAGGCATAATAATGTCCTCGCCATGTGGGCACTCCCTGACAAATTGTGGTGTCCAGTCCCTTTCTGCTAGAAGTATGTCATAGCCCTTTGATAGTCTTTCCCAAAAAAGTGCTTTCACCTGTCTAGGTTTGTCTCCCTCCATCCGGAGTGTTATGTCATATAACTTTTGTGGAGTACTAACCCTGGTGTCTACAGTCTCAACCGTGATGTACTCATTCAAGTCCACTATCTCCAGAAGTTCCTTCAGGTTCTGGCGAGCTATTGTGACTTCTGCTGCACTGTCCAGCATTGACTGAGCCCATTCTCCGTTCTTGAGTTGTGTTCTCAGTATTCTCGGCATGTCTGATCTTTAGACCTGCTACTTTCTTTTTGGAGAATTGAGGTTTTACTTTGGTTTTTGGAGCGTGTTTGTCGTCTTTCGATTTTACGCGTTCTTCTCTATGTTCCGATCGTCCTCTTCTTTCCGAAGTCTGTGATGAGATCTGAAAGGGACGAGAGGAACATGTATCAGTATCTTGATACCTATAAGGTTTTCTCAAATTATCCCTATTCCTGAGGTTATACCTCCTTTCAGAGGGCTCCTTTTGAGGAGACCTACCTCGGGATTGAGAACGTTTCTCGTTTGATTTTTGTTTAGTAGACTCCCACTTCTTTTTAGAAGATGTAGGAGTTTGTTTAATTGAGTCCTTCTCAGGACTTTCAGATAGCTTCGGCTTCACTGGTCTTCCACCCAAACTATCGCTGCCTAATTCTGCATAAGATTGTTCTATAATTCTGGGTAGCTCAGTTTGATGTTCTGTAACATCAAATTCCCTTAATTTTTGGCGGATCACCACTGCTGCTGCCTCCCCTTTAATATTAGATAATATTATTGTTGAGACCTGGTCGAAATTTTTCAGTAATTTCATACCTAAATTTAGAGCAGGCTCTGCCACGTATTCGTTTTGAATTTGTTTCAGGACATCAGGTATTACCGCAATTGACGGAATGCCATGTGTTTTGGTATAGATGGCAGCAAAGACTGTGCCCCAAGTGGTGCAGTCTTCCAGTTGTGGTGTGATCCCCATTGGTAAACTGATTGTCAGTATTCTGTGTTTCTCATACGCGCTAGTATTTGGAAATACTGCTTTGATTTGAGTAATTTTTGAGCTATCCAGAATTGAATTTGCTCACGTTTTGTGGGCATTTTACCCATGACTGCGTATAGAGTCTGTGGTGTAATTTGTAGTGTATTCCCCTGTTGGGGAGTTGGATTTGGAAGTGTTAATGGTTGCTGGACTGTAAAAGTCTGCATGACATATTGGACCAATTGTCTGTAGATTTTTATTAATTCTTGTATTTGAACAAGTAAGTCCTCATCTGACATTATATCCAGTTCAGGATGAGGTGTGTAGCCGGCTAGAATCGGCCATGTTGCACCTGGTCTACCTAGTGGACCGAGCCTGGTAATGTTTTTGTGATGTTTTAGGGCGCCTTTAAACCAGAGCTGATGCTCCTGGTATGTTAATGGAATTTCTATATCCTCGAAAGGAATGTATTCCTCTGGTGGTTCATCTTCTTTGTAGAAGTGAAACATGTGTGTTACTGGATTGGATTCAGGAAATATTACCCATGAATAGAATACCTCTGTCTGAAAAGATTTGTGGGCCTCTATCACGAAAACTGCTCTACCGCCTCTTGGTGGTAGGCCATGTTTTATGAGTTTTAGAGTGATGGCTCTTCTCAAGTTTGGAGCGATGTCTATAACACCCTCCTCGGTTTCATTTAAACCTGTAATGTTAAAAGCTGCTGCTTGGGCTGGATCAGCCGCAGCTCCACCGTTTCCGGTCTCAGTGTCGGAGCCAGGCATTTTGTTGTTTGAAAAGATGTAGAACAAGTTTTAAGGAAACAAAGATAAGGTGCACAATATTTTGGAACACTGTATCCTTCAACGTTGAGCAAACCAAACAGCTAATATATAGGGTACTGCCCTATGTAGCCTTGGCGGATACTAAACCCTGCCCACTCCAGACATCTTTTGGAGTTTATGGGTAGGGGTCTCTTGAGAGAAAAAGCACGGCTGAGTTACTCAGTATCTAACGTTGAATTACTGCCTTACCAAACCGTTGGGCGCCATGTAGTGTAGCTCCTATTTCCCTAATAGGCTCTGCGCATTGGAATAATATATCCTATAGGTTTGACATAGGACTAAGGTCAGTATGTCCCTATCGAGTATATTAAACTTAATTACTTGTGCCAGCTAGCTCAGAGGCCACTAGAAACTCCTTGACAACAAGAAGGGAGTAGTTTCTGGCAGCCGCAAAACATGACCACTGTGTTTCCCTTTAGAATCAGAACGTGTCCCAGAGTCGTGGAAACAATAGATAACTATTTCACTCAGCTCAGTCGTGCATGCTTAGTTTTCTCCAAGTTACACAGAAAGAAATAGACGGGCGTTTCAATAAAAGATTTATTGAACAGTCTTGTTTCTGGTGTAAGTAAAATGTGCTGTTACGATCACAAGACAGTATGCGAGATAAATAATGTACAGTGTGAGCAGTAGAAATAAATAATACTGCGAGAGCATTATCTTTTAGTATATATGCATTTACATAAATAATACAGACTAAAAATGCAAGTACTCATACGATGCGTTTCTAATCTAGTTCTACCCCAATGTACCTAACCTAACCTAGGTATAGGACGAGGTATGAAGTAGGTGAAGTATTCCTTACTATGGTATACTAAGAGTACGCTAACCCCAGTATGCCTAGTATGCCAAGAGTCCCTCTAGGTTCTAGTCTGCTCCATACCTGAAGAATGAGAGAGGTAGGAATCTCTTTGCCAGACTCGAACTCCAACACCCCGCAAGGGAAGTCAGATCACTGGAAGCTGGACTCTCTGCGTGCAGGGATGACAGCGTCTTCTCAGTGCGTCAGGCCGGGAAACGGGCTCCTCTGAAGTCGAGGTCTCCTCTGATTTACAGGGGCTAGGGAAGGTATATTTATACCTGAGAATTACCTCAGAATGTTAGCATTGACGTGAGTCGGACAGCGCAAGACGTCATGAATGAACCCCTAAGGAATAATGGTTCATGCATAATATATGAGTCCTTGAAGATATCAATAGTCCTGGACTAGGGAAACTCCTGCAGCCTAAGGGTCTGTTCTTCAAGAACTCGTTGTGACGTTAGGGTGGACGGATGTCAGAGACCATGCCTGTATTTGGAGTGCACGGTTTAATGCCTAAATAAGGGCTGGGTTTTTATGCCTATATAAGGGTAGGGCGAATTGTGCCTATATAAGGACATGATACTGGAAAGCCCGTTTATGGACACCCTAAGAGGAATACAACACACTTACCTGCATCCTTGCTTACGGAGTCTGTCCCCTGGTGTTGCGCCATTCCGGCTGGTTTCGCTCTGGGCTTTCTTTGTGGATTTATATGCGGAGAGCGGCTGTCTCTGCTTAACAGGCCCCCTCTTCAACGTATTCACTGGGCCAAGGTGGTTTCCAACCAGCCTCATCTTGACATGAGCTCCGGGAGGAGATACAGTTAAACCACTGCCCCCTGACAGCTAGATGACTGCAAGCTCCGCAAACCCATCGCGTCTGAGGTCCAGGTCGAGTCGGAGGACCCGACTACCATCTCAAACACCCGGTGGTGAGTACGAGCGGCATTTGGCATATTTCAGGTTGTGAAGAGGAGCACTTTCTATCTGCCAAAGTACTATATTCTTTTATTACTTGGCGGATTTGGTTTCACGAAGACACTCACATCATGTCCAACGAAGCGCTGCGAGAGAGGGAAGCAGCAGCGGAAGCTCTATTTGATAACTTACCCAATGTACCTAACCAGACGAGGAACACGGATGCACATGCTGGCACAAGTAATGACAACTACAAAACTAAGCTCAAGTTACTGGAAAAACTTATGCGCACAGAGATCACAAAGTGGTGGGAAGCCAAGTCATTGTAAAAATATCGCGACACAGACCGCGTCCCACGCGGCCTGAGAATTATGCTGGTGCCCAGCTTCGAACAGCCCAACCCAGACATGCTCAAAGAATGGGCTATGAGTAACTTGGAGGCATCAATGCGATTGGTAATCATATTGATAAAATACGCGGAGATTGACAGAGTTAACACGCAAAAGGAAATAGATCGCATCAATGGTGAGCTCGATACACTAGAGCAAAAAGATGCAATCTCCAAAGGCAGAGATGAAATTAATACACGCCTGAAAAAACATGAAGAAATGATCAAGGCGCGTAAAATCTTTAAATGTGCCCGTGACAAGACAGACTACGAATGCGGGCAAATTTTCACTTTTGCGAGGAAGTATGACACAATCAGGCAGCAAAGAATGAATAAACCGACCCAGGAAGCTCAAGCAAAACCCCCTACAAGCAATACAGAGGGCGGAGACTCTACCTCCCTATCTGATCTCAGTTCAGTAGTCGAGAGTGGTACCGATTCAGATGATGGGGGAAGATGGTGCAACAGAAACGACACCGGCACAGTCAATCTCAGCTTAGGTGAAGAGATGGATTTTTAGTAGTCGACCGGAGACAAACCCTGCGGCCACGGCCACCAAAGAAACAAAACACCGGCGCAACCGGAGGAGGCGTGAAAGACGGAAACTCAGAAAAGCCCAAGCCAAACAGCAGAAGGAGAGGAAACTGGAGGAACAAGTGAAGTCTGACGCCAAAACCATCATCAATCTAAGCGAGATAAACCTTTCTGAGGCAGAAAAACAACTCTTCGCGCTTGGCCTCACTTTCTGCCCCGAGAGTAGTTTCGATTACAGCAACACGCGTATTGATGTTTACAAATTCATCAGAAAACTCAAACTGATTAAGTTTTTCAAATTAAAACAAGGTAATCTAACCCAACAATCAACTGCAACTCCTATGCCCTCATTGGTGCCCAATTTGACTGTCGCGGATATCCCCACGCTCCGCACTCTAGGGGAATTGGAAGCGTCGGGTGTGCCCAAGTCGACACAGCAATTTCTCCGTGATGAAGGAATTGAGAGCTCTACCAGAATACCCAGCCCCTTCAAACCCCACTCCACGTTCACAACTGTGATGCCCAGGGATGCTATTGACATCTACAGCGATGTCATAACAGAGGAACTCAAGGCTCTACACCTGAAAACATCGCGACAATCTACCAGACGGAGACATCGGAATCACAAGTACAATGAACTGATGAACAAACTAAAAAATGAGAATGAGGTCATCATTAACAAGGCCGATAAAGGGGGCAACATTGTGCTTTGGCCACGACACCTGTATCTTGAGGAGGCGAACAGACATTTATCAGACGAAAGCTGCTACAAAGTGCCAAGCCAGAAAGAGGTGGCTAACAGTAACAAAGAGCTTAACAAACATCTGAATGCATTCAGAACACAAGGAATATTGAGCAAAGAGGAATTTTTATTTTTGAACACTGAATCACCGGTCCTCCCCATTCTGTATTTCCTACCCAAGGTGCACAAAAACACTGACCCGATCCCTGGGCGGCCCATCATCTCGGCAAGGAAAAGTATGTGTGAGAGCATATCAAAGTATGTGGACTTTTTCCTCCAGGTCTTGGTCTCAAACCAGCAATCATACCTGAAAGATATTAGTGACTTTCTACTTAAAATCAAGAACATTCCATGGCGTGACGATTATTTGCTAATATCGCTTGACATCACAGCACTATACACGAGCATTCGCCTCAGTGACGGATTAGCAGCGTGCAAGTATTTCCTTGATAAGAGACCGATTCATTGCCACAAACATAATTAATTTATCTTGTTTCTGATTGATTGGTGTCTTAAACACAATTTTTTTATGTTTAATAAAACTGTGTACCAGCAATTCAGGGGTGTGGCCATGGGAGCCTGCTTTTCACCCAGCTATGCATGTTTACATGTTGGCTGGTGGGAGGAGCGGGCTCTCATGGGCGATCACTCAGTGGCATGGAACTACAACATCGTGTCCTGGCTCAGATATATTGATGACGTCTTTGTAATTTGGAAAGGTGACGCCAACAGTGCGAGGGTGCTTTCTTAGCTGAGATTAATAGAAATGATCTCAACCTGGAATTCAAAGCCAGCATTAGTGACACCTCGATTGAATTCTTAGACGTCATGCTCTATATCTCCAACGGCATTTTGCACTCCAAACTACACAGGAAGCTCACGGCAGGCAACTCGACTCTACACGCCTCTAGCTTTCACCCTAGGCACTTAATAGCTAGCATTCCTTGCGGCGAAATGCTCTGGCTGTGTAGGATTTGCAGCACTAAGGAAGATTTGATTTAGTGTCAAAAGGAGGCTGCCAAGAGATTCAGGGCACGTGGTTATTCGGCCAGGAACATCGTAAAAGCCACAGAAGGAGCCAACTCCATTCCCCGAGAGGAACTCCTCATAGGTAAGCCCGTACCTGAAACCAATAGCGCAAGCAGCATTCTAGCTGAGCCAGCCGGTACAGTCAGCACCAGACTTATCATAACACATAACACAGAGGAGCGAGCGATCAGATCAGCCATTAATAAACATTGGGGTATTATTAAATCCGACCTAACTCTGGGCTCCCTTGTAGCAGGTCACCCAGATATCACCTACAGGCGTGCTTTCTCTATGCGCGATACATTAGTGAGAAATAGTCCAGACATCAAAACCACGCAGAACTGGCTGTCTGACAGAAAGGGATTCGTGAAATGCAACAGTTGTAGAGCATGTAAGTTTGGCAAAAACATCACGCAGCTAGACTCCACGTTCAGAAATGCACCACTTATCATTAAGTACAGGCTCACATGTAGAACAGAGTTTGCAATATACATCTTGGAATGCAAATGTGGTTTGCGAAACATTGGTAGTACCAAACTACAGGTGCATTTTCGTATTCTGCAGCACCTGAGAGCTATCGTCAACAGTGATCCATCTTCTCCGGTAGCTAGGCATTTCAAGGAAATGCACAACAACAATTTAGATCACCTCCAATACTCAGTGATTGACTGCATACCCACACTGAGACGTGGTGGAAACAGGGAGAAGCTCCTGCGTCAGTTGGAAAGTAAATATATCCTTCAGTTCAACACTAAGACACCCACCGGCCTCAACACTAGCGAGGATTTGCATAATTTCTTGTAATTTTTGCATTACATATTCCCTCTGTGATACCTGTCATTTTCGTATCTCTGTACCATTTTTTACCATTTCTGCATTAGTTTTGTAGCTCAACATATATGCACTGTATATACACTAAGCACACCACCCGATGACTTTCGAGTTGGGGAATATTCTTGCATTTGTATGTACATTGGAAACAGCATTTGTGCATATGATTTTCATTGCCAGCATTGCTTATCTTCTGTGTTCTGATTTATTTATCGTGTCAATTGCATTTTTATTCTAGAATTCACTCTTCCCATGTTGGGCTATTTTGGGCCAACATATAGCATTTATGATTTTTCATTTATTCCGCTTTTCCACACTTTTTACCATCACCAATGTGAAGAGGTATCACATCACAACACTATCATCACCACCATCTATGCGCACTAAGCACGCACGCCTCTTCACATTTGTACATATCTATTCCCACATCCCTCACACTCACTCTTTTAATCTAGTATGCTTCAGTGGTGAGTATCTCTGCATTTGTGCGGTAATATTTCAGTAAGGCTGCCACGAGGACCCAATAGCGCTGCTAGGCACCACGGACCTTTTAATCATCACGCGGATTTTAGATCACAGACTTTGTTCTCTTTTATTGAGCGTGCACTGCCACAACGCGCCATTCACGCATACTGGTTCCATTCCCTACACTACCTGCTGTTCCAGCTCTCTGTTACTTCATGGCAATCACGGCCTTTAATACGGGAGAGTTAGCTGTCAGTAGGGGGTTTATAGCAAGGCTGATTTATCGCTTGTTTCGCAGGGACTTACTGTTTTGTGCGCACGAGATTGCATGAACTTTATTCAAGTGAGTTGTAGAGCGTGAACACTGTCATATACTCAGTCTGCTTTTTTCTGCTAAAGATGTTGGTCTATAACATAGTCTGTTTATTATGTCATTCACGACTGAAATTTGCTGATGTTACACTATTGCCGCTAATTTGCAGTAAAGCAGCGCTCAAGTAAAAGCAAGTCAAATGTGGTAAAATGCCTATTCACTATAGTCAAAATGGAAAAATACTACCACTGTCACCTGTATATATTGCACCATTTCTAACAGTGCGCTATGTGAACAAGGCCGCATGTCTGGCGGCCGAAACGCGTCATTTGGACAATGATGTTTGAATAAACTACACTTACCTGCATCCTTGCTTACGGAGTCTGTACCCTGGTGTTGCGCCGTTCCGGCTGGTTTCGCTCTGGGATTTCTTTGTGGATATATATATATATATATATATATATATACATATATATATTACCTACTGGCGGTCGCCAGTAGGTAGTTATAGTTAGGACCTATTTTCCATAGGAAAAGCATTTTTTGTTTTCCTAATAACGTTGGCGTCGTTTGATGAATCTATGCAAAATGTTCATAAATTAGTGGGGTGCTCCGGTCAGCTCCTGTCTTGAAAGTTTCGGGGTGATTTGCGAAGCGGGGCCGAGAAAAAAGGGGGGTCCCAAAACGTGTTTTCCCCATGTTATTTTTCATAGGAAACTTTAGACACGGCTACAGCCCGAACTGCTGAACGGAATTATACCAAATTTGGCAAAAAGGTAGCCCTTGGTTCAAAAAGAGTCCTTTTTGTTAAATGGTGTAAATCCGTTCAATAGTTCCTGAGAAATTCAAAAAATAGAGGTTGGAAAATCAATTTCCCATAGGAAACTTTAGACACGGCTACAGCCCGAACTGCTGAACGGAATTACACCAAATTTGGCAAAAAGGTAGTGCTTGGTTCAGAAAGCGTCCTTTTTTAGGTCTCGCCTACGCAGCGCGCATGCGCTGCATAGGCAAAAAGACCTTTGCCATCGATTCGGCTTGTCAGCCTAAAACGTGCACGCGTTCCATTGCCTTCAATGGCAACGCGTGCACGTTTGGCGATTCACTTGCGGGAGCGAGCGGCAGCGCCATATGGTGTCAATTATCGCTCCTGGCGCCTCTCGCCCCGCAAGTGAATCGCGCAGGCTCCCTCCTCTCCCCTCCCCTGCTGCCGTGCGAGGCGCGCGCGCTTGTTGTTTAAATGTTGTGTCAATCTCTTCCTCTCCCCGACCCGCTTATGTTTGCCTGTGCCTTTAAATCAAGGCTGTGGTGATTGGCAATGATTCTTTGTGCTGGTTTCTCAATGAGGAAGACTCGCCGGGAGAAGAGGAGTGGGGATATTTTACCACATGAAGTGACCGCCCCCACCCCCATTCAATCCGCCACCCCTTTCTGCAAGCAGAACGCTTTCAAGCGTGCTCAAGTTATCACGAGCGACTTCTCACTGCAGCACAACTCTTGTGGTTGTATGTTTACATTTGTTGCGCCCAATATACGTATCAGCAGCAAATGCGACGGGAAGGCAGCGCCGCGAGGGAGAACCAGGGCTCTCGTGGCAGGGCAGCTGGACACCCCAGAAGAGAGCAGGTAAGAGGGGTTTGGACTCCAGCGACAGGGGTCGCGTACGGGGAATCGTTTAGAATAAGTGCTGTTCTGAGACCTACCGCACACATCTCGAGATCAACCGTAGATCTTTGTTAGTGCGCCGTCGGTGCTGCGGTAATCCACGCGCCCCAAGAAATGCCTCCTTCGCCCGCTACATTGGGCGGTCTTGTTTGATATTTCTTAATCTCGGCCCTTTCTCATAATTGATCTGTTCATTCCGTCTAATGACTAATTACATATCAGAGAACATCAGCAGCCGCATTCATCATCGTAAAATGTAATAATCAATGACATTTCAACAAAGGAATAAATATACACACGTTCTGTGCGTGACAGGCGTCTTTACGGGCCTGCTCCAGCTGTGCGTGCCAGACTTGAACCCCAAAATCAGCCGCATTCAGGTGTGCTCTGCTGCACATTGCTCAGTGTAACACAGCGCCAGTGAAACCGATCGTGGTCAAGTCAGTCTGCAGTCACACCCACACCGCACTTACTTACCCTCCAGTACTCACTACAGTCCTCCCTGCATCGCCCTCACTCCAGCACTCACTTACCCACTCCAACACTGAAAACCGCCGACACTGAATCCCACTACAACCCTCAATGCAACACACACACATCCTCCAGCACTCACTAAATCCCTCACTGGAACACACTCCCACTCCAGAACTCACCACAACCCTCACTGCAACACACACACCCTCCAGCACTCATTAAATCGCTCACTGGAACACACTCCCACTCCAGAACTCACTACAACCCTCACTGCAACACACTCGCCCTCCAGCACTCCCCTCTGCACTGGCGCACTTGCGTCAGCCCTCACTGTCCCTCCCCACCCTCACTGCACCCTCCGAGACTCTGCCTGCTTCTCACACTCAAGCTCACTACACACGCCTTCATCCGCATTAAACCTTTTAAACTCTGCAATTAAAATAACTACGCACCCCCCACCCTCTCCGATCCTCGGTGCATCAATACAGGCCCCGGTGAACCCTTCCCCGCCCTCACTACCCGTAACCCTATCTCTCTCACTTGGGCATTTGTTGGGGACATTGCGGGTGACAGGAGGGAGCTTCCTGCTCCATTATACCCTAAGTCCTCTACCGCCCCCCCTACCTGGTGAAACAGCTGCCTCCACTCCTGCCCATGTGCACGCGGTTTATGATGACACTGGGGGCATCTGACCGGGTTGGACGGAGGGGTAAGGGTGGGTGAAACTTGATGTCTCTGCTGCATTCCCCACTCATATTATGCATTTACTTGCGGTGCACAGTGGGATTGTGGCGCGCCTGTGGGAAAGTTTTATTGCTACTGAAAGCGCCACAAGGCTTTTAGAGTCATTGTGGGCACTATAGGAGCGGTTCCGCTGTCTGACAATAGCCTTGCGACGCGTTTCAGGGTCACTTAATCACTCGCGCATATACTTAGCACTCATTGTCTCATGCACTCACTCTCAACCATGCACCCTCTCATACACTCAGCCACTCACTAAATAGCCACTGAGTTGCTCAGTCATTAGTTAATTTACTCCGTTAAATCACACTCGCTCACTCCCTGGTGGGGTTTGTGCACACTAGCAGTCCCCAGGACTTCACTGCCAGCAGACGAGGCGCTGTGGTGTGGCGCTAGCTGTCTGGCAGATTTACGGGAATGAGCCAGTAATCCCACAGGTGCTCTGAGATATGTTTTCACAAGTGAACGCCACCCTTCAACCAATATTCAGGGGCTCCCCAACAATCAACGGGTGTGTTATTAACAAACTAAGTCACTAGATTGTGTTCTTTGGCTGAGGTGTTTAATTCATGGCGCCGAATTTAATTTCTGCAATTAAAACAATTGCACACCTCCACCCCCTCCGAGTGAAAATAGGCCCAAGGAAGTTTGAGAAGTGTCTGCGCATGCGCGGAAATTGTAGGATATTTTACAAATGAAATCCTGTTTAAACTTCCGGTAAGTGCCCATGCTTAGCCATCTACTGAGCAAATACGTTCAGGTATGTCTAATATTAAATATAAAAGTTCGGCTCCGACATTTATTGAAAACATAAGTAGGCAATTTCAGAATTCTTCACACATATTTAATGTGCCTTAAATCCCCATGGCTGTTTTCACTCTGGGGTATTAAAGGGGCTCACCAGCATATGATACACATTGGTGCATTCTGGAGTCTATTGACCTTTACCCGCCTGTGAACTGTAAACATCCTATTTTAAAGGTAAATCTAGCCTTTAGAAGCCCCGTGCAGCAGGCGGGCAACTAGAGCCAAATTCCGGGGGGTCTAATTCTCGAGTGAGAAATCTCACAGCACACAAGTCCTGTTATGTTGTATATTTAAAAAGTGTATGTATACATAACAAAGCACATTAAAAACGTAAGCTCGGTAACGTTGAAGGAATTTGGCATTAGCAAATAAAACAAGCATTGGCATAGCCAATAGGTCTCGCCTTTGGGACCTTATAAGTGTTTAGTTATCCAGCACAATTTACTTGGTGCAACAACATCAACTGTTGCATGGCTAAACACTTATAAGGTCCCAAAGGCGAGACCTATTGGCTATGCCAATGCTTGTTTTTAAATGGTGTAAATCCGTTCAGTAGTTGCTGAGAAATTCAAAAAATAAAAGTTTCGATATCTAGGGACGCAGTGGATTCGCGAACCCTCCCGACCACGAGTTTCACTGTGATTGGCTGCCAACACTCCAAACCAGGAAGTGTTGGAAGCCATCTTGTGACTCGGTAGAAGCGAGTCACAAGAAAACAGTGAAACAAGCATGAAAAACAAGAAAAGGGGGCAGGGTAGAAACACCCTGACCCCCTAGGCCTGCTCAGGGGGCCCCACAAGGACTCCCAGGCCCAAAAAAGCATTTTTTTAAAAAAATAAATCGGCCGAATTCGCGCTGGGGTCGCGAATCCGGCCGAGAAAATTTTTAAAAAACGAAGCGCGGACTCCTGCGCTTTGTTATTGTTAAGCCCCTGGGTGGGCCAGGTCCCGGGGGCATGCCCAAATTATATTGCGGGGGCCCACGGGGGGCCCCCGCAGCCCCAGGGACCGCCACCTCCCCAGGGCTTTATTGATGATTTGCAAGGGGGCACACAGCCCCCCCGCAGCCCCGGGGACCACCACCTCCCCGGGGCTCTTACTTT
Organism: Calotriton arnoldi; assembly: GCA_963921515.1. Taxonomy (NCBI): domain Eukaryota; kingdom Metazoa; phylum Chordata; class Amphibia; order Caudata; family Salamandridae; genus Calotriton; species Calotriton arnoldi. The sequence continues at coordinate 55,048 of CAWUFW010021547.1, forward strand.
TAAAAAAATAAGTGTGTGTGGGGGGCTCGAGCCCCCCCACACGCTCCGGGGACCACCACCTCCCTGGGGCTTTGTCAATTAAACGCGGAGGGCACACAGCCTCCCCGGAGCCCCGGGGACCGCCACCTCCCCTGGGCTCTGTTTATTTTTTTAAAACAATGTGCATGGGGGGGCTTGAGCCCCCCCACACGCCCCGGGGATCCCCACCTCCCCGGGGCACCAAATATTCAAATTTGGGGGTCTGTAACGGACCCCCGGCCCCGGGGACCACCACCTCCCCGGGGCTTTGCAAACATGAGGCCGCGCGGCCCCCTCCTGGAGCCCTTGATGGCCCTGGGGACCGCCACCCCCCCAGGGCCACCTCCTGCAATGTCCCGGGGTGCACACCCCCGGGACATTGCTGTTTGCTATGGCAGGGCGGGAGCACAGCTCCCGCCCTGTCATAGCAAACTCCTGCTTAGCTTCATTGAAGCGAGAGCAGGGAAACCTGCTCTTGCTTCAATGAAGCAAAGCAGAATTGCTTTTGAGCAAGGGGAGCTGCAAGTTAGCAGCTCCCCTTGCTCAAAAGCAATGCCGGCTCCCACAGGAGGCGGGGAGCCGGCTGGGACCGTGGGGGCATCGGGGCTCCCCCCACGGTCCCCAATGGAGAGGCCAGGCCCCGGGGGATGGGGTCCCCGGGGCCAGAGTGGCCTGGTAGGGGGCCACGCAGCCCCCCTCCCCTATAATTAAATTGTTTTTTTTTAAAAACACGGAAAGTCCGGCCCCGGGGGATGGAGTCCCCGGGCCATAATTGGCCTGAGGAGGCGGGCCACGCAGCCCCCCTCCCCAAATAAAAAAAAAAAAAAAAGGCTGGCCAGGCCCCGGGGGATGGGGTCCCCAGGGCCATAATTGGCCCCTGGAGGGGGGCCACGCATTGCAGAGAGGTGGTCCGAGGCCACGCCCCTTTTTACACCACTCTGCAAACGCGGCTTCTGGTGCACTGCTGGTGGGGCGATGAGGTCCTCTTGGGTCCTGAGGACCTCAGGACACAAGTGGACTTTATCCTCCGAGCAGCAGTGCGCCAGAAGCCGTGTTTGCAGCGTGGTGTAAAAAGGGGCATGGCCTCGGAACACCTCTCTGCAACACAGCTCTGTGGCGCTTACTGGAGGTACCTGGTGGGCTAGTTGGCCCCCAGGGACCCTCAGGATTCAAGGGGACTTAATCCCTTAACTTACAACGCGCCAGGGGGCTCGTTTGCACAGTGGTGCAGGGACGGGGCGGGGCCTGATATAACAAGTTAGCAATCTTGCTGTGTGGGACTTACTGGAGGTAATAAAAGGGGTACTTGGTCCCCAAGGTGGACGTTGGGGGCTAACTACCCCTCCTGTTACCTCCAGTAAATCCCACACAGTGGGATTGCTAAAAGGTGTTTGGAGGCCACGCTCACCTTTCTCCACCACTCTGAAAACGAGACTGCTATGTTATACTTAGAAATTAGCATTTAAAAAACCTTTGAAATTTACTGAAAAAACCATAGGTTTCAGGGACGTTATAGTCAGAAATTAGCATTTAAAAAACCTTTGAAATTCACTGAAGAAACCATAGGTTTCAGGCACGTTATAGTTAGAAATTAGCATTTACAAAACCTTAGAAATTCACTGAAAAAACCATAGGTTTCAGGGACGTTATAGTTAGTTGGACATTTCACTTGTACAAAACCAGAGAAATTCTGCCGTTATAGTTAGTTCAGCTAACTATAACTCGCGCCCCCGCAATGCACTGCTGATGACGTTACATATTACATCATTCATGACATGGTCAGTGACATCACTGATGACATCACTGATGACATCTCAAATGACATCGGCAATCCTTTTTAAGACATTTTTGAATGTGAGTGCCGGCGGCGACCCACTTGGGTTTTACTGAACCACCAGTCCCAGGAAGCATTGCTTCAGGTGGTTCACCTGAGCGTTATTATTATGGGGATTTACTGGTGGTTGCCGCATGCCGGCACGTCACATGGTCTGCCACTGAAGAGGGCGTTGGCCCGAAACGCGTCTGGCAGGTAAACCAGAAAAGGACTTTGTTCATGGCGTGTGCCCTTGCTTTGGCGTAATTTCCACCTGGGAGTGCATCCCACCTAGAGGCAACTCTTTTTTGTATTTTGTACAGCGGCCTGCCTGGTCGCGGGATTGCACCACCGCGAAACACTTGCGGGTCCGCGGCTGCTTTATTGGGGCAGCTAACTGTGGAACAGGAGGTGCCTGTTATATGCAGGGGTGCCGGCGCGAACATCGGCAATCCTTTTTAAGACATTTTTTAATGTGAGTGCCGGCGGCAACCCACTTGGGTTTTACTGAACCACCAGTCCCAGGAAGCATTGCTTCAGGTGGTTCACCTGAGCGTTATTATTATGGGGATTTACTGGTGGTTGCCGCATGCCGGCACGTCACATGGTCTGCCACTGAAGAGGGCGTTGGCCCGAAACGCGTCTGGCAGGTAAACCAGAAAAGGACTTTGTTCATGGCGTGTGCCCTTGCTTTGGCGTAATTTCCACCTGGGAGTGCATCCCACCTAGAGGCAACTCTTTTTGTATTTTGTACAGCGGCCTGCCTGGTCGCAGGATTGCACCACCGTGAAACACTTGCGGGTCCGCGGCTGCTTTATTGGGGCAGCTAACTGTGGAACAGGAGGTGCCTGTTATATGCAGGGGTGCCGGCGCGAACATCGGCAATCCTTTTTAAGACATTTTTGAATGTGAGAGCCGGCGGCGACCCACTTGGGTTTTACTGAACCACCAGTCCCAGGAAGCATTGCTTCAGGTGGTTCACCTGAGCGTTATTATTATGGGGATTTACTGGTGGTTGCCGCATGCCGGCACGTCACATGGTCTGCCACGGAAGAGGGCGTTGGCCCGAAACGCGTCTGGCAGGTAAACCAGAAAAGGACTTTGTTCATGGCGTGTGCCCTTGCTTTGGCGTAATTTCCACCTGGGAGTGCATCCCACCTAGAGGCAACTCTTTTTTGTATTTTGTACAGCGGCCTGCCTGGTCGCGGGATTGCACCACCGCGAAACACTTGCGGGTCCGCGGCTGCTTTATTGGGGCAGCTAACTGTGGAACAGGAGGTGCCTGTTATATGCAGGGGTGCCGGCGCGAACATCGGCAATCCTTTTTAAGACATTTTTTAATGTGAGTGCCGGCGGCGACCCACTTGGGTTTTACTGAACCACCAGTCCCAGGAAGCATTGCTTCAGGTGGTTCACCTGAGCGTTATTATTATGGGGATTTACTGGTGGTTGCCGCATGCCGGCACGTCACATGGTCTGCCACTGAAGAGGGCGGTGGCCCGAAACGCGTCTGGCAGGTAAACCAGAAAAGGGCTTTGTTCATGGCGTGTGCCCTTGCTTTGGCGTAATTTCCACCTGGGAGTGCATCCCACCTAGAGGCAACTCTTTTTTTGTAATATATATATATATATATATATATATATATATATATATATATATATATATATATATATGTGTGTGTGTGTGTGTGTGTGTAAGCAAATAATAATGAAACACTCACATATTAATCAAATGCATGGGATAAAACACAAGCAGATAATAATGGTAAAACACATGCATATAAATACTTACAAGTCAGGTAATAATAAAACAGTCACAAGTGAAATGCAAGAAAATAGAACACTAGCAAATAATAAATGTATAGGAGAATAACTGTATGTACATAAATACATAGTTAAGAACAGAAATACTTCACAGGCTGGTCATTCAGCACACAGACAAAAATACATGTAGAAATAACTATATATCTATATATATCAATATCAATGATCAGAGAACATACCTCACTGGCTGCAATATCTTCATCTTAGCCCTCACAAGACTGGGGGATCCCAAATTTCAGTCCCTGGCGTCAAGAGACTCCTCAAGCCGGGAAATGCAGCACTGAGCGGATGCGTCCATCTCTCAGGAGAGAGCCCCAGTTTTTATAATATTTTCAATGCACGAGAAGTTTTGAAAAGGCACCCTCTACGCCAAGGAAACTTACTGGTGCTGGCCCGGCTCCTGCAAGCATTCAATAGCACCGGCTCCTGCAAGCATTCAATAGCAAAGCATTCCTGACGATTATCCTCATGCTTCCACACTACATGTTCCAGCCCCTTATCTTAGTGAAGCTTGAGAAAGTAGAAAACATCTCCAAAAGTACAGAAAACACCCTCAAAGAGGAAAACAATCTTGAACTCAAATAACCTGACTAACCGTGAGTAACCTGGGGGCCTGCTTGTGTATGCAGATCTCAAGCCAGACAGAGTCAGAATTCAAGATGGAGTTAGAGCAAGCTAAAGCCAATAGTTAAAACTTAATTTCCCAATGTACTACATAATGCACATTTGTGCACCACTGTCTACAGCACTATACTCAGAGACAGAGAAGTACATTCCACACATTTCTCTCTCTCATGCTTTATACACACATCCCACATGTTCTGTTCCAGGCAAGACTGTTTTGCTCTGTGCTGAGTAAAAATGCTAGTGCACACAAAATGATGTCGTACATTCAAGATAGAGTAAGTTAAATCACAAAGAGTCAATTAAAATACTGGTAGTCAAAGGTCATCACATAATCTCAATACATATGAGTGCACACACCCACTATACTGAGTACACACACCCACTCAGCGACCCATACAGCCACTCACGCACCCACTCACCTACCTATACAGCCACTCACACACCCACTCTCAAAGGTTACACATTACAGTTAGGAAATAAAATTTTAAAAAACATTGAAATTCACTAAAAAAGCCAAAGGTTACAGGCACGTTATAGTTAGGAAATAGAATTAAAAAAAACTTTAGAAAATCACTGAAAAAAACTAAAGGTTGCAGGGACATTATAGTTAGGCTCAGATGTCACTTGTACAAAACCATAAAAATTCAGCAGTTTAGGTTACCTGAGCTAACTATAACTTACGCCCCCGCAATGCACTCCTTATGACCTCACATATTACATCACTCATGACATGGTCAGTGACATCACTCATGACATCTCAAATGACATTATTGAACCATTCCACTGCTTATATTCTAGGACTACTCTACATTTTAGCCAAGAGCTTTTGATTTTAAATAAATTGTATGTATAATATACCAATATAAAGGGGCTTTCACCCAGTTCTCTTCATCCATTGGTCTGTTGTTGTATCATTCACATTTTGCTTCCACTCTGTACAGCATGGGGCAATGGGTAAAACTACTTAAACCACTGGCTAGCTTCACTTTGAGTGACTGAATGTTGTTCTCTCACAATGACAATGAGCACATCCCCACATAAGGTAGTTCCCTTCATTGCCAGTGTTTTTGTTTTTATTTTATTATTGCTTGAATGTTGCTTTTGTGTTTAGAGCTTGATGTGATAGCAGAGACTTTCTACCAGTTCAGTTTTTGTAGTGAGCACAGGGCACATTCCAACTTTATCAGTTCCTGTTTCCTGCCAATGCAATGCTATGGTAATCCATTATGTTGTGGCATTTGTTTATCTGACTGATGACATTGCACAGCATACCGGATTAAGACCATTTGAAACTGTTCTTTATAAAGTTATCCTCTTTTTAGTATGCACATAATGTGGTGCATTTATAATTGCTCTTCTGTAAGTCATGATGGTAGGAATTTTAATTGAGCACTGCAGTTATACTTGTAAATCAATTTAGTCTGTATATGCTACTTGTGTGGCTTTTTAGTTTACTTCCAGTGCTCTTATATGTCCTGCTTATGTTGACATTTAACTAGTACATTCCTAATTGAAGTTGTGTCATCTATCTATCTATCTATCTATCTATCTATCTATCTATCTATCTATCTATCTATCTGTCTGTCTGTCTGTCTGTCTGTCTGTCTGTCTGTCTGTCTGCCTGTCTGTCTGTCTGTCTGTCTGTCTATCTATTGATCTATCCATCCATCTAGCTGTCTGCCTGTCTATCTATCTATCTTTGTAACCCTGTCTATCTATATCTATCTTTGCAACCCAATCGTTCTATATTTGTCTTTTTAACTTTATCTATCTATCTATCTATCTATCTATCTAATTGAGCACTGCAGTTATACTTGTAAATCAATTTAGTCTGTATATCCTACTTGTGTGGCTTTTTAGTTTACTTCCAGTGCTCTTATATGTCCTGCTTATGTTGACATTTAACTAGTACATTCCTAATTGAAGTTGTGTCATCTATCTATCTATCTATCTATCTATCTATCTATCTATCTGTCTATCTGTCTGTCTGTCTGTCTGTCTGTCTGTCTGTCTGTCTGTCTGTCTGCCTGCCTGACTGTCTGTCTGTCTATCTATTGATCTATCCATCCATCTAGCTGTCTGCCTGTCTATCTATCTATCTTTGTAACCCTGTCTATCTATATCTATCTTTGCAACCCAATCTTTCTATATTTGTCTTTTTAACTTTATCTATCTATCTATCTATCTATCTATCTATCTAGCTATCTATCTATCTATCTATCTATCTATTTTTTATCTATCTTTGCAAATTTATATGTTAGTTTATGTTAGTTTATCTGTTTGTGTATCTATCTATCTATCTATCTATCTATGTATCTATCGGTCCATCTATCTGTCTGTCTGTCTATCTATCTATCTTTGCAGCCCTGTCTATCTATATCTATCTTTGCAGCCCAATCTTTCTATATTTGTCTTTTTAACTCTATCTATCTATCTATCTATCTTTTATCTATCTTTGCAAATGTATGTTAGTTTATCTGTTTGTGTATCTATCTATCTATCACAATCTATCTATAAAATCTTCTCTATCAATACAACCCTCTCTATCAGTCTGTCTACGCAAGCATCTCTATCTATCAATATTTTCAACCCTCGCTATCTATTTGTAATACAGAATTACAGAAACATTCCAAAAAAGCATTAAAAAATGTAAAAACCTGGAGGTCAGCACCAGACTGATAGTTTTTTTAGGTTTGGTGTTAACTAAGACCTGATTTTATTAACTTATGTGTATAACATAGTTATTCATAGAGGTTTACAGCCAGACTTTATCCATTTGTCGGTTGCTGTGTCACTCACCTTTATTCTATCACCCTCTCAAGCATACATCATGGGGTAATGGGTGAGAGCACTTAAGCCATTGGCTGACTTCACCGTGAGTTACATCATTCTTCCGTTTAGCAAGGACCACATTCATACACAAAGTAGTTCTTTTCAGTGCCAGGAGCTACCTTGATAACTTGTGCTTTTTTTAGACCAAAAATATTTTTGCCTTTAGTAAAAAAAATAGATTGATGAGAGCCTGGCAGTTTCATTTTGCAAAAATCATAACAGAACAAAACAAGAATTGGGAAAGTAAAAAGTCTGGCAGCCAGCACCAGACCTATTGGCTTTGCCAATTATTGTTTTCTTTGTCCATTCAGCACTCCATCAGAGCGCATGTGTTTTCTTGCTTTCTCTTCTCTTGTGCAGCTTCCCACTGTAACTTTGTATAAGTGCTCTGGCTTTGTGCATCAAAACAATGAAAAAAGTTTGATTTGATAAAAGGGATATGGGTGGTCTTCCTACTGGCCCATATTTGAGCCACATAATAAGAGTTTAACTGCTTCTCAAAGGGGCAGACACAGGTTTATTTCCTTAGCAGTGCTAAATACCCCATTGATATTTAAACCTGGCTTGAGACACTGTTGCCTGTTGCCAAACCTCGTTAGACAGGAAAAAGAAGAATTCAGAAACGCATTCAGTGTTGATTGCGTTTTGTATTGTGCTTTTGCATTGGTGAGAGGGATAAAAACATGCCCCCTCTCTGTGATCGCACTACTGACGTTTCCTGACACAAACGCTGCTCCCAGGGCTCCCCATCACACTGCAGACAGAGACCTCCCGTCCCTCACAGAGCAGCAGCTACACTGGAGAAAGCACTCTCACATACTTCACAGACTAGCCATCTCACACTAGCGACAGCACTCTCACACCCCTCAGAACTAGCAGTCACACACTACAGACAGCAGTCTCTCATACCTCAGACTCTGACCACTCACAGACTACCAGTGGCACAGTACAGAGAGAACTCTCAAACCCCTCACAGAGAAGAAGTCCCACACTACCCAGAGCACTCTCACAACCTCTGCAGGCTGACAGTGACATACTACTATAGCAGTCTTAACCTTTCGCAGAGAGGTAGTCTCTTACTTATTGTTTGGTGTGTGGTATTGTGGATGTGTGAGTGGGTGAATGAATCGATGTATGAGTGCAAAGATGAGTGACAGGGTGGATGGATGCCGATTGGCTAGGTGCGTGGGAGATGGATAAGTGACTACATGGAAAGAGACATTCGGGCAGTTTTGGTTATTTACTTTGTCAGGCCCTGTTAAAACATGCAACACATTGCATGAACCTAATTTGACTAAATACAAATTATTTCCTATTGTTTATTCTGATTTTTAGTTTATGACCTGTTTATATGACATTGGCATTCATCTGTTAATTTGTTGCTCCTGATGTTGTTTTTACGCCTCCTTTCCTTATATTGATATTATGCAGCCTAACGGGTGATTGAATTTAGATATGCTGCAACGTGGCATATTTACTTTAATAAATACGTTTTAGTACCACAGAAGACGGAAATAATTTGAATACGTTGGCTTATAAGGGAGTGTCAGTGATAGAGGAACTTCAGAAACCACTTGATCAGAGTCAGGTCACCTGAATGTTCATCCATGCAATCCAAATGTTATCCAATCACAAGCAGACATACATCCAGCCACTCACACTCAAGTACTCATCCAATCAACCCATACATGCATCATGCAGCTGTGCATCCACATTCATCCATCTTATAACTGATCAACCTTTGTTTGCACAGAAAGCCTTCCAAGCAATATTTTCAGCCATGCATGCAGCCAGCCACTCTAGCATCAGTCCACCTGGGTTTGCATGTGCCTATATGATTTTTTTCAAACTGCATGCATGTCTCTATATGTGTTGTTAATGTGCACCTGTTGGACCTGGCCCTTTTTGCAGGGTTATAACAGAACTTTTTGCCTTCCTCCTGTATTTTTTCTGACTTTTTTTGTTGGTTTTATGACTCTGGGCACTTCACCACTGCTGATCAGTGCTAAAGGGCATGTGCTCTCTCTTGTAAACTTGGTAAGATTGGTCTACACCTGTTTGTCATATTTAATTTATCCGTAAGTCCCTTGGACAGTGGTATCCTATATACCCAGCGCATGTAAATTAAATGCTATTAGTGGGCCTGCAGCACTGCTTGCGCCACCCACCAGAGTAGCCTTTCAAACCTGTCTCAGGCCTCTGCCGCTGCAGGGCCTGCATGCACAGTTTACTGCCACAGTGATGTAGCATTTAAAGTGTTTGCCACGTCTGAAATTCCTCTTTTACTACATGTAGGTCACCCCTAAGGTAGGCCTTAAGTAGCTAAATGGGCAGAGTGCTGTGTAGGTAAAAGGTAGGACATGTGCCTTTGTTGTGTGGCATGTCCTGGTAGTGACAAAAAGCCTATTTGGTTTCTCACTGCTCTGAGGCTGCCCTCTCATAGGTTTGCATTGGGAATTCCCTGATATGTGTTTCAGTGGTAATTCCTGATATGAAAGGGGTAGCGTGGCCATGTTTGGTATGTTTGGAATAGTAGTAATAAATCCTGCTTATTGGTGAAAGCGGATTTGTTATTACTATTATAGAAATGCCACTTTTAGAAGTAGGCTTTTCTGGGTGCATATGACTCTTTGTGCCCTGCCTGGCTGTGTATTCAGCGTCTGGTTTAGACTGACAGGAGCAGGGGATGTGCATTCACTCTAGACAGTCACAGGGGGTGGGGTTCAGGTGTGTCCTGCCTTTCCTGGGTGACTCATAGTTGGCCTGGATATTTAGAGTGGTGGGGGGAGTTGTCACCTGCACCTGAATACGGCTGTGCCTGCCTTTCACAATGCGGTCTCCACCCTCCTGTAGTGTGTCTGGAGCCAGAGCTGGGGATTGAATGGGGGTGTTGTGCACTCCTAAAAGTTTTTTGAAGTGCCCCCAGAACAGGAGTATAAATCCAGGAGCTCTGACTCCACATTTTTAGTACACTACTGGGCTGAGAAGAAACTCTGCCAGAGAAAAGGCTGCTGTGCCAGAAGGATTGCCACTTTGCTGAGTCTGACTGCTCCCAGTAACTGCTGCCTTGCTTTGCTGAGCTGCCCTGTTGCCTGCTGACCTTTGCCCTGCCAAGAAGTACTCAGGAACCACCCCCAGAGTGACTCCAAGGGCTTGCTGGCTTGCCCCCTGTTCTCCGCTGAGGTCTCAGGAACACAAGTGACCTCGTGAACTGCTTGGACCAATTTTCTTTTACACAGCTTGGGAAACGCCAGAGCTCCGCTCCGGGCAGCACTTAGACTTATCAACAGGAATATCTGGGAGACTCTCACACTACAAATGGACTGGCCTGTTGACTTCCCCTACTATAGGCGCTGGGCTGCGTGGACGCCTCACCCATCGCATGTAACGCGGTATCGGCTCCTTTGAAAACAGAACAGGTACTGTGCTACTGCGACCCCTGCACTGAAGGAGAATCTGCTCAGCAGGGTTGCCGGAGTGCATGGCTCCAGGCTCACAGCCATCACAAGCAGGTGCCTGCTTGAATCCTTGGGCCTGGTCGGCCCTAGGACAACATACGGCGAGCCGCGCCTGAGCAAATGACAACTTTGTCCAGAGCTTCGGCATGCGGCCGAAACAGTGAGTGCATTTCACTCATTCTACCCAGGCGGCCGCCACAAGCTTCGCGCTGCTGTGTGCCGTGACCTTGTGGCTGCAGAGGAGAGGGCTGCGCTGCTGATGTCCCAGGCGGTGGTTGATTCCCACTGCGACACGGGCCGGGGAGGCCTAGGGTGTCTCTCGCACCTGCATTCAGCCGCAGCGCTTGCGCTGGCCACATTCGCACCGTGGATTTGCAGGCAGCCGCTCCTTTTTTATTTTGCATGCGGGGGACCCAGTGGGGTCTCCCCGCTCTTGCCTATGGTGTGTGCCCCACCCAACCCCCCCACCGTGCAGACACGTACCTTGGGCACTTGTTCATGATCAGTGACTGCACAGGTGAAACCTTGGCAGAAGCCCCCGATTGTCAGTGGAAACCTGCTGCATGAAGGGAACAGTCCAAAAGTACTGTAACCAATGTAGTAATAGTGCAGGTGTTCCTGTACCCTATGTTTGGAGTCTACTTGCCGCACAATGTCTAACAGGAGCTCAGGAGCATGGTGCCCTATGATTCCTTGGTGATATTTTGGTAATTTGTATGTGCATCTCATGCCCTGAGAATACAAGGTATATCGTTCTGATCTTAGCATTGCCAGGAAATGCATGAGCGGCATAACATGGATGATTCATGTGTTTGTAGCCTATAACCTGTTGCATTCCATGCCCTATTGGTATAATGTATATTGCCCTAATTTGTGTCATTGGCCAGATGAGTTATTCACTTGCATTATGTGTACTGATTATAGAAGCAATGTCGTTTTGCTCTAAGGTTCTAATTCATGTTATTGGCCTGATGAATTATTCACTTGCATCACATGTACTGATGATGTAATCCATGCTCTAATATTGAGATATGTTGTGTTGCCTTGCATTATCACGATAATAGGTATTATTCAGCAGTTGCATAAGATGCACCATATTCATGGTTCAGGCACTATTGGGGATATTTTGCAATTCATTTGTTATGTCTCTAACTCAACTGCTGCATTTCTTGCCCTGATACCATATTGTATGTCATGAAAGATCTTGTCAGGATTTTGCGTACTAATTCAGGATTTGCATAGGGTGCACAGTGTCTATGATCCATGTCGTTTTGGTCTTAAGTTATGTACAGTATACTATATTTTTTATATAATCCTGTGTGGAGTCTATTTTGTGGTGTATTTATTTTGTCACTGATGTGAGTGTGTTGCGCAAACGCTTTACACATTGCCTCTGGGGATAAGCCTGACTGCTCAGTGCCAAGCTACCTGGGGTGAGCACAGGTTAACTTCGGCGTGTAACTTACTTGCCCTGACTAGAGTGGTGAGTTCTGCCTGTTAGAAACCCCATTTCTAACAGTGCCTCTTCGTTAATATTTGTTTCTTCGTGTATTGTTTGTATGTATATCGGTGCTGTGTGTGTGTGTTACCTGTTTATGCATCCAAAAATCAAATATCAACTTGCAGCCATTGCAACATGCGCAGACATCTAAAACACAAAGTTCCTAATTGGCTTTGTATATTGAACTTGACCTATCAGAAGCCTTATGGCCTAATTACGAGTTTGGCGGTCCTGGAGCGGTCCGTCACGCCACCGCCCCTCTCCAGGACCGCCAAAATCGACCGCCTGCTGCCTGCCAGATTACGAGTCTGGTGGGGAAGTTTTTGGGCATTCCAGCGGCGGTGCCTATTAAAAAGGCACCGCAATTGGAACGCCAAAGCCCGTTCCTGCATGGCATGAACTGTAAAGTCCATGCCGTGCAGGAAAGGGGATGACTGCATATAGGGGGCAAAACATGTGCCCCCCTGCAGGCACCCCTTGGCCTTGAGGCAACAGGGGGTCCTGTAGGTCCCCTGTGTTTCCTCACTACCACAGTTTTCATGGCTGCCTCACCACCATGAAGTCTGTGGTGGTGAGGAAACTTGTAATATGCTTGGCAGTGCCGTAGCAGCACCACCAAGCATATTGCGACCTCCAGACCGGCACACCAACTCAAGGGATCGCAGATCCCTGGCGGTTGCGCTGGTCCCAAAACGGTTTGACCACCGTAGTCATAATACAGCGGTCAGACCACTGGTGCGTCGGTTCACGACTGCCACCGCACCCCCACCACGGGTTCAGCGGTCCAATGGACCGCCAAACCTGTAATCAGGCCCTTACTGACTTTTGCTATTACTGGTTAATCACAAACCACGTCAAAGTGTGACATATGTAGCATCAAAGAAGAATTACAGCAGATAACAGGAATGCAGGAATGTTTTTAATTGAGGGGTTATGAGAGACATCAACTAGAGAACAAGTACTAAACATGGGTTATCTATAACCTCCTCAGAACCCTGAGGTTAAAAACGTTCCCATTAGTCATTTTTAACTATTTATAATTTTATGGGAAGTGTTGTCCCCAAAATCATCTGCCTCTGCTTCCAGCTGTTAGATAGGGGCTGTGTAGTATTTGGGAGACACACATACCCCAAAACAAAGCCTGCCCTCTTGGTACTTATTCCCACAACACTTTACAATTATATTCTGCTCACTCAAAGTTAAAAACAGGAGGCCTTGCCTCCTGCTACCCGTTCCACCACCCTCTACCTTTACCACCAAAACAAATTTTAAAATAAATAACTGGCCTTCTGCTGACAACATTTGCCCTCCCTCCTCCTGTCCCAATTGAAAAAAGACCTTGCTTCCTGGCTCCCTCCCCCACCACTCCCTCACACCCACTCAAATCTGAAAAAAGTACCTGGCCTCCTTCCACCCATTCTGACCACCTTCTGTGCCATTCCTCACTCTCCCTGAGAACAGAGAGCTAGTGCCACGCTGACACTGGCTCTCTGAGAGCTGCTGGGAAGTGAGGCTTGGTTTCTCCCGAGAGCACGGGTCTGTACAGACCAGTGCTGACTAAAAAGTGGTGGCTGCCAATGAGCGCACTGCCTGCGTTCCTACACCCCTTCTGATCAGTTGAGGTGGTGGAAGGTGAGTGAAACGAGCAGCTGCCATTTCTATCCGATGCGGAGAAGCACAGTGGAAGCAATCTTTCCCCTCGTGATGTCACAGCAGAGAAGACAACTTTTGTTTCCCACTGTTGTTACATCATAGCAGTCAATACCTGGATTTTGATCTGGTAATCACTATAATGGCTTCCAGCACAAGTCATACTAAACATATATTATAGTTTTATGGTCCTTTCCTGATTACTTCCTGCCCTGTAGATCTCTGGGGTTGTGTAATGTATTTCCCCCTTTCTGCCCTTTCCTTTGCCTTCACACATCTGTCTGTCAATATCACACCCTTTGTGTGGCCTGAAATATGGACACCTCTGGCAGTGCTGCCGCAGTGTGCATACAGTAGGAAAACATTTGGCACATCGATGCAAATGGGTTATGGCTCATTTAGGTCATCATGCATGAACATTTCAGCTTCCTACATGTTATTATTGGGGCAGACAACCCCACTGTGCTTTATTGATGTGGCAGATTACCCACTACAGCGATAGGAAACGATCACATTTCTAAGTATGAACTTAGATCCAGTGCATTATTACCCTGCAGCCTAGTATATTATGATGCATCATTTATTTATACTTGCCTTTTTTAACCTCCCCGTATTTTCCTGGGTATTTGCTCCACAACGCAGAATAAGCAAACATTGTCAAATCCAATAATTCTGGCATTGGCTGCCAGTCTTCTGACTTTACCAATGCTTGTGTTGTTTGTTCATGGTTTTTGTAAAAACCTTATTGTTAAGGATGCTGCTGGTCCCTCGCCAATACAAAAAAATAAAAAATAATAGATAAAAGCAAAAAAAACATTTCCTCAAAAAGCACACATTGGAAGAGTACCCTTTGGCACTGAAAGGAACTACTTTGTGAGTGGATATGCTCCTTCTGAAAGAGCAGAAGTTAGCCAATCACGAAGGATCAGCCAGGATCCTTAGTTTGGACAGGCAGGCCTTAAACCTGCTGACTTGTTCATTCTCCCCCACCACATTAAAATGCTGCAAGATGAAGGCATCTTAAATGCATTATATTTTGTGCTCAAACAAATTATTTACTTAATCTAGCCAATTTCTTTTAGCGAGACAAAGCTTTTTTTATTCTCTTGATCATCAACTCATGGTTCGGACATTTTTCTCCTAATCTTACTAATTTTATTGTGTGTGCGGAGTAATAGACGGTGCTGTAATTCAAGACTCCGGTGTACGGATAGAACCTCGTGTGGCATACGTGTACGAGCACCGGAGTGAGAGCAGACAGTTCCTGATTCGAGATGTAAGACTAATGTACACCTAGAAAAGAGTTGTAATGTACAAAGGAGTAAATGTATGTGATGTCTTCGGTGGCTCAGATGACTAATGCATCCACTGCAGGGATCAGTGTTTGCCCGGTGGTCACAGGTTAGAATCTTGGCAGGTCCCTCAACCTTTCATCCTCACTAGATGAATAAAATGAGTACCATTGAGTTGGATAAAAATACACGTTTGGTTATTTACCCCGAGACGTCAATGGGTGTACATGGTTTTTACACTTTAGTGGTATCAGTGAGTGTTCCTAGCGGTGTCTAACAAGTTTTGTAGGGGGAAATTCCATACAAAGTAGGTGAAGGCATTTCCTACTGTTTGAGCGGCTCTGAGAGACATCTGTATGTGGTGCTGAGAAGAATATATGGAAAAGTATGAAAGTTACTCTAGTTTTCACTGATTTCGTACAAGGAGAGACATATTAGAAAAAAGGTATAGTGAAAAGCAAGAGAACAAAATATTATTTAAAAAAAGTTTGTGAATACGCATGACATAGACTCTC
The DNA here is from genome assembly GCA_963921515.1 of Calotriton arnoldi. Lineage (NCBI taxonomy): Eukaryota > Metazoa > Chordata > Amphibia > Caudata > Salamandridae > Calotriton > Calotriton arnoldi. The sequence goes on from CAWUFW010021547.1 coordinate 70,577, forward strand.
CCCTGCTCCCCACCAACACACAGGCACGGAGGTTTATGAAAACAGGTGTAACTGAACTTTTTGGACTATCACCCACCAATACCGAAATGTTCCGACATGACCAAGATATGCATCTAAATCAGAAAGTTTTGTGAATTAGGTAAGCGGACACAAACTACAATGTGCAGCTGCACCATATATAGTATAAATTACTTCCGGTTTTGAGGTACTGTGTCCATGCTGTAGCTGGGGGTGCTGTTGGTAACATAGAGGTACATCAGTAGAGGTGTGCTGAGAATCTTAGTATAGGAGTAGCAAAGTTTGGTAGTTATTACGGTGCACACACACTTAGGTGTAGGGGATAAGTCAGTGGGTGGGGTGGGTTGAGGCTGCCAAGAAACAGGGGTAGTTGGGATGAGGGTGGAAGGTACGCTGAGGCAGCTAAGGGATGTTGTTAGTAAGATTTGGGATGATGGTGGGTGTTAGAAATGGGGATCTCTAATTGGCATTGGTATGCACCTTTGTCCAAGTAGGGACCCTTGCTTCTAGTCAGGGTAAGGGGGATACACACTTTAGATAACCCCTGCTCACCCCCTTGGTAGCTTGGCACGAGCAGACTGGCTTATCCCAAAGGCAATGTGTTAAGTATTTGTACTCAAAACAAACAGTAGCACAGTGAAAACACCACAAGGGACACCACACCAGTTTTGAAAAAATATATATATCTTTATCTAAACCAAACAAGACTAAAACAACAAAAATCCAACATACAGGTTTTAAATTATAACTTTAGAACAGTTATTGCAAAAAATAGAACATGTAGAAACAAAATAGCTCCACCTGGGGCTATTATGACGCTGTGACAGGCATAAATCCAAAGTACAGCTCCGACCGCGAAGTGCGCAGCATTGGGCACGGAGTCACATGGACCCCCAAACAACAATACCTTGGAAAACAAAGTCTATGGATGATGCACGGCATCGTGCAGGTGAGGCATCGGTGCCAAGGTCGCGTCCGGTTCGCTGGTTGCCACGGAGGGAGGCGAGGCATAGTCTCTGCAAGGAGGCGACGTGTTGAGTCCAGGACAGGGGAAGTTGGCGGCATCAGCGATGAGGCGTTGCTTCCGGTGAGGCGATGCAAAGTCGAAGAGTTTGTGAAGTCACCCTCGTCAGTTATCGGCTCCATGATAACAGCATGCAGGCGCTGGGGGTGACGGCGTTGATGCAAGCGTTGGCGTCGGGAAGGCCGATAACTGCAGGCATCGGAGGGCGTTAGAGCTGCGGTGCAGTCGGGTGGTGCATCGTGCACTTCACGAGCAGTGCCCATGGCCTTGGTGCAGGTCGTGGCATCCCTGGCGGCAGCGCTGACTGCATCTGAGTTGTTTTTCTTGCTTTGCAGAACCAACCACGCAATTCTCAGGGCCCAGGAACTGGAATTGCCACCCTTTTGAATGCAGGAGTCCACACAGGAGTCCAGGTTCTGGTCAGTGGGTTGCAGGTGAAGTCTTTGTATCCCTGTGACTTCAGAACAGGAGGCCAGCACACACAAGCCTTTGGAGATTCTTTTTCAAGCAGGTTCACAGCAAACTTCCAGTCGTTGTCCTTTCCTTGGCAGAAGCAGCAACTGCAGGCCAGCCCAGCAAAGCACACAGTAAAGGGGAAGTACTCCTCCTCACAGCTCTCCAGCTCTTCTCTTTGGCAAAGGTTCCTCTTTAGTCCAGAAGTGATCTAATTCTCTGGGGTTTAAGGTCCAATACTTATACCCCATTTTGTCTTTGTTCTCTTTGTAGCAAGGGTCTCTGAGTCCAGTCCAAACCAGTTCTGTCCACTCTGGGGCTGCTTCACTACAGGAGGTGGCGACAGCATTGTGCAAAGGAGACACTGCCTATTCAGGTGTAAGTGAAACTCTTCCCACCACTCTACATGCAGCCTAGGTCTATTCAGCTCAGCTATGAGTCACCCAGGAAACGCAGGACACACCTCAACCCTCCTTGTGGCTGTCTACAGTGAATGCACATCCCCAGTCACTCCAAAACAGACAGTCAATACACAAACAGCAGAGGCACACAGAATGGTTAAATAAAAAAATGCCTACTTTCTACAAAAACATCTCCGTAAAAAGATGTGTTATTAAATTCTGTGTTCAAAGAGCCTAAACTCCACTTCTCTACTTGTAAAATGTTACAAAGTAACTCCCATAGTAGCATATAGGAAAGATAGCCTTTCAATTAGTAAAAAATGAAATAGGCAGTGTTTCACTATCAGGACATGTACAACACACCAGTACATGTTCCACCTTTTACGTACACTGCACCCTGCCCAAGGGGGTATCTTGGGTCTGCCTGAGGGGTGCCTTACATGTAAGAAAAGAGAAGGTGGGGGCCTGGTAAGTGGGTGCACTTGCCAGGTCGACATGGCAGTTTTAAAACTGCTCACAGACACTGCAGTGGCATGTCTGAGATACCTTTACCGGGCTACTCATGTGGGTGGCACAATCAGTGCTGCAGGCCCACTAGTAGCATTCGATTTACAGGCCATGGCATACTCAGTGCACTTTACTAGGGACCTACCAGGAATTCAACTATGCCACTCAAGGATAATCAATAAGAATAACAACTTACACAGGAAGCACTTGCACTTTGACACTGATCAGCAGGGGCAAAGTGCCCAAAGCATCTAAGCCAGCAAAAACGAAATCCAGCACAGCATCAAAAATCCAGGAGGTAGAGGCAAAAAGTCAGAGGAAACCACACCAAGGATTCCAAGTCTAACAGTCGGGTAGTTGGAGAGCAAGTGAGGGTAGGATTGTGCTAGTGAATGGGAGGGTTGTTCAAATGTATATTTCTGACTCTTCAGTTTTGCCTCAAGTGCTGTTATTATTTTATGCCTATCTCGTGACAAAAATGTGTTCAAAAGTGATTTATGGTGAGGTATGGCCTGATGGCAGCAACATTGCCATCCCAACATTGTTGGATTGAACCCACGTGTGCATCGTCTTTGTCATAACTTGGCTCTTCATTGGCCTCAACCACCTCCACGTGTATTGATACATATTGACGGACTTTATTACTTTGCAGCAGGCAAGAGAGGAGTGTAGTGTCGAACACCCGATCTGTTGCATATACGCAGTCACCACCAGTGCGGTGATGGCATTGATGACAGCCTTTCAACAGTTTGAAAACATGTTCAATAGTGTTGCATGACCAGGTGTATATTTGGTGTGGTCTTGTTCCCATGCACTTGCCGGTTCAAGTAGAGGTGTCGTCACCAAGGGCATCCATTGATAGACTGAGTTACCCAGAGGATAGGCAGATAAGTGAATTGTTACAGGTGCAATGGGGAAAACCCTTATGCGGATGGCGATGTACCAGTACCTAACTGGGTGACACACTTCTAATGAGAAGTTCCATTTATTACATTTCTTATACCACTTACAGAAGACAAAGTCCCTGTGGCCATCGTTGGGATAGTAGCACACAGCTGTACTCAATATGAAGGTCAATTAATGGCTTATGAGTAATGCACTCATTAATAATAATAATAATAATAATACTGGAACTTATAAAGCGCAAACAGCTACCTCAACCAGAGGTGCCCTGGCGCTCTAAAAGCAGGCATTACGCGCATAGAGGTCCACGCACTGATCCCAAGCCTAGTCAGGCCTAAAGAGCCATGTCTTCAGCGCTTTCTGAAGCAGGTCTCTGAATCAGCTTGGCGGAGGTTCCCAGGCAGGGCGTTCCACATTTTGTCCGTCCTCACTGAGAACGCTCTACCACCCAGACGGGCTTTCGCAAAGCGGGGGGTACAAAGCAGATTTTGTGAGTTTGACCTCAGAGATCGATTTTGCTTATAGCAGCATAGCCTTTGTTTGAGGTATCCGGGGCACTTTCTCTTCAGAGCCCGGTAGGCCAGAGTCATGGCCTTAAATTCGATTCTTTTGGCTACTGGGAGCCAGTGAAGCTCGAGTAAATGCGGAGAGACATGATGCCGAAAAGGTATGCGTCTGATCAGTCTCGCAGCCGCATTCTGTACCATCTGAAGGCGTCTAATCAAATATTTAGGAAGGCCAAGATATAAACCATTTGCGTAGTCCAGCCTAGATGTCACTGTGGCATGGACTACGGATTTGCGGTAGTCTTCTGGCAGGAAATGTAAAAATTTCCGGAGGTTTCTCAATTTGCTAAAGCAAGTAGCAGAGACCTGCTGAATTTGAGCCGAAAAGGAGAGATCAGCCTCCCACTTCACGCCTACGTTTTTAATATTAGTGGCGGGGGTAGGGGGTGGGCCCATTTCTGACGGCCACCACAAATCTGGTGCTGGCGCCTCTGTTTTTCCTCTGTTTTTCCCGCATTGAGTTTTAGCTTGTTTTTATTCATCCATAATGCTATATCTCACAGACAGCCCTTAGAGTTCTTGAAGGCATCTACTGTCTGCTCTTGAAAAGGGAAAACCAACTGGGTATCGTCAGCGTAAGAAATCGCCTTCACCCCCCAGTTGGCAATCAGAGAGAAAAGCGGAGCCAGGTACAGATTAAAAAGCAGAGGGCTCAGCGCTGAGCCCTGAGGAACACCACACCAAAGGTGTTTAGGCTTTGATTCAAATGGTTGTAGGGCGACTCATTGCCTGTCTTATCACCTTACTGAAAATCATCTGCAACGTGGCATGAAGGTGTTCAACGGGGCCTTGTTATCTGCCAGTGGCTCGGAAATACAGCGCAGTAGTTTCATGATGGATGGGGCTGGGGGTATGGCTGTTCTCATGCCTATGTTAGACTCAAGTACATTTTCAGTGGCATTCTGGAGGTGCAGGACTGTGTTCATGTCCAGCTGATGTGTTGTGATAAATGTAGGCTCTGTACATGTTTAGGGGATCAATGCATCTCCTGTCCCTTCTCTAGCACCTAGGAGGTGGTAGTGCACTTACGCACTGGGCTGCATCAACATTTTCAGCTGCATAGGTACTTACTGGATCACATGTATTTCATACAGCATGTTTTTAGGGTTGATGTGTGCTTGTTGCATGATGCTGGATACAGACTAGTGTGGCAGGGTGTAGACTGGGTTTAAAGGCACAAGAAAGATGCCGTATAGCACACACTCCAACACTTTTGTATCTCAAAGTGCTCTCAATTACAATAAGGAAAAGGGAAGTATTGGTATTAGAGAAGAGTTTCCTGTTCTTTTTGAGAGACCTTTGTCAATGACCAATTCAAGTGAATTTGCGTTGGGTCTCATCTTCATTTCGGGGAACCAGGCTTTAATTTGTGGTTGTTTGTTGCTGCTGGCAACAAGATAAATACTGTCGTGGTTTTTAGTTTTAAGTTGATGCAGAATACTCAGTTCGGAATGAAACTGAGGCAGGTTTGGAGTTGCTAAATGTTCTGAGTCATAGAGATTCTTAGGAAGAGTGTATGCTGCCTCAGTATATTTGTTTATGTGCATACGTTTATGGGTACACTGTTTCTAGGGTTACGTACATTTCTGCTGTTCTGTGGGGTTTTATGCCTGTTGGTTTGAGTGCAAGAATGTTTGTAGGTGTGCATGGATGTGTGTAGGTTTTCAAGGATGTCTGAGATTGTGTTGCTTCCTTTACTTCGTCAGTATGTCCAGACCCCTTTCTGTCTATCTGTAGGTGGATGTATTTGGTTTAGTCTGTTCTCATGATTACCTGCATATCTGTCTCTTTTTGCACAGATGCGTGTATACCATTTGTTTGAGTGCATCACTGTCTTTATGTCTCTTTGTCTTTTGCCACCCATTAAAAGTGATTTCTCCAAGAACAGTAAAATAGATTTGTTTCCTAAAGATTAAACCAGCACCAAATCTGCACCCATGCACCTGTTTGACATCCATCCATCTGTTCGTCCAGGTATCCCTCTAATCCCTTCATCTGCAACATCATGGGTGTGTGTGTGTTCGTCTGTGTGTGTGTCTTTTAAACTATCTTTAAACATGTAGTGTGTGTGTATGTATGTGTGTGTGTTTGCGTCTTTTGAACTTTCTTTAAACATGTGGTGGATTTCCTTTCTGTCTGTTGGTGTTAGTGCATGGGGGCCTGAATGATTTTTGGCGTATGAGAGCAGGGTTTCCTTTTAGTCTGTGTGGATTGTGTCCTGATAGCTGTAGGTCTGTATGTTCATAAGTGTCTGTAGCTCTATTGGTCTTTGTAAATGAGTACCTCTATTCTGCATGTGTACTTGTTTCTCTAAGCTATGTTTGAATGTGTGCACGTTTGGGACACATTCACACTTTGTTAATATTTTCCAATTGTCCTTAAGTTTCAGTGGCGGCCGGCATGACGCGGGCGGGGGCATGCGGGGACGGTGCGAGGTACCACAATAAAAAACAAACAAAATGTAAAAAAAAAATTCACACTTACCTTGCCGCCAGTCCTGTCGCATCTCAGCTCCTTGCTACTGCTCTCCATGTGGGACTGGAAGCCACGCTCCCCTGACCAATCACAATGCTGCAATGCAGCGTTGTGATTGGTAAACACCCAGGCTCCCCTGACCAGCGTTGTGATTGGTTTTGAGCGTCCTGGTTCGATGCTCAACCAGGGAATGGGGGCCTGGGATTGTTCTCCATGCAGGCTGTAATGCAGCCTGCATGGAGAACGGGAGAGTGCGCATTACTGGTTTGGGCGGCCCAAGAGGGCTGACCAAACAGTCATTTTGCACTTAGGAGTGGGCAAACCACTCCTCTCCTGCCCTGCTCCGTGAGCAGAGCAGCCCCGCATGCCTGCAAAGGAAGGAAACATAAAATGATAATAACTAAAAGTTATTATCATTTTATATTTCCTTTCTTTTGCACTGCTCAAAGCAGTGGGGCGACGCTCCTCCGCCATAGCGGGGGAGCCACCACTGTAAGTTTTACATCTGTTGGCGTCCATAAAGTCCTCTTCAAGTAGAGATACAATTTCTTTGAAATATGCAATTTCTTTGAAAACAAGGAGCATTAACGCTCACATTTTTAACAGCCTCTCCGTCACTCTCTTACTCATAAAGAACATTCCACAGCACTTTTTATCTTGTCACGTAATATGTTCCTCATCTAGCACTTTGGTAGGAAAGCTGAAGCGATTACCTCAGAATGACATGTTTATGTTGCCATGTACAGAAAAGTATTTTGTTTCACATATCTTAATAAAATATAATCATTTTGCTATATTTTGCCATGTAGGCTCTGTGAACAAACACACATGCATTTGTAGCATTAATCTTTTTGCAGAGCAATGACATAAAATGTTTAATTGCACACAAAAATGGTTCATTTGATGAGGAACAGTTGTAATAAGAATATTTACAGCTAAACAAGTAAAGAAGTATGTGCACCTGCGCTCCAGGGCTAGTTCACCAGGCAAAACTGATTAGATTTCAGATACAATTCTTATAGTACTTATAGTTCTTTTAGTACTTTAGAAAGTATGTGTGTGTGTTTTTAAATGGAGATAATTGCTAAGTTTTTTAGCATTTTAAATTATTTTAACAAATATAAAAACACAACAAAATACCAATTAAAGTCATTGATTGTATTTCCAGTCTCTCTGCCCTCTCCCTGCTAGCCTCAAGCAATTTTACCAGCTAGATTTTCCGGCTGTTAAAATTGGGTCTGGTGTTCTCACAGGCTCACATGGGTAGGAGTGGTTTGAACACTTCAAGTGTGCAGAACTGCTTGGCCGGCCAAACAGTCATGCGCACTTTGTAATGCACAGCCTGGTGAGGAACATGAAAAGGCCCAGTCCCTGTCTGAGCGCCGAACCACGGCGTTCAGACCAATCACAATGCTGCGTTGCAGCATTGTGATTAGCTATGGGGAGCCTGGCTTCTTCCTGGTTCTAATGTCATCTGGAAGAGAAGCAGTGAGACGGCTGGTGTTTTAAAAATAAGTTTTAAAAAAATATATATTTCCCCTACCCCACCCCCGTTTCTTGCCAGTCGCCACTGGATATTATAACACACAGAAGTCAATAGAGTAAGTATGATTCAAAAGTAAACGAGACATTTAAAGACTGTGGATGTAAAGTGTGTGTGTCATAGAGTCCAGAGGAAAAAAAAACAATATAGCATCAGAGCTAAGTAAGGTGTACACGTATTGTCCTGTTACATTGTATGAGTCGTATAAGACAATAGAAAACATGCCTAAATCTATTTGTTGACTGCACATAACAAGAAACATCTATCCATTGTCCACTGTCCAGACCTCCACCCAATAGATCACGAACACATCACTGGCAGATGTTTGAATATGAGGGTAGGGAATCACCCTGAGGAAGCCAATGTAAACTCTTCTGAAGGCTGACTTTAATGGAGGAAATCAAATGGTTTTATGTTAGAATATTTATAACCAAAATAATGTCTGCCATAAATATTGAGACCTAAATAGTGTTTGCTCACATATCGCTCCATTGTGCGTAGATTTTCTATTTTTAACTTCCATATGGTGATATTTTTGTAAACAATAATTTGTGCACAATATTTTGTCTGGCAATATTTAGGCTACAATATTCTACCATACCATTGAAATACTTTGCAAGCAACCAGAGGAAACAGGCAAACAATTTAATGGACTGGTACCCAGTCCAATGTGCTCAATGGTGTCCAGGAGGATCAATTTACACCTCGACAACCCTAATGACACCAACACCACCAACCTCTTTGAAAGCATGAGCAACATTGGCCTCAGACAACTGGCCACCAACTCCACCCACATTGCAGGACACACACTCAACACCATCTTCATGGCGAGCGTAAGAATCAAGTACAGCCAGGTCACCGAGCTCACATGGACCTACCATGCCATTGTCCACTTCACCATCTCGGAACTCTTTGGCACAGACACGCCATACCGCAGCTGGAACAAGATATTAGAAAGCCAATGGACCAACGTCCTCAACACCTCCCACCCTCACACTGCCACCAACCTCGAACAGGCAGTCAAGAACTTCTCCTCCTGGATCACAGACTGCACCGACAGAGTCGCCCCCTCCAAACCCACAAAATCCAAAAGATCTTCCAAGCAAGCAAGTTGGTAAACGACGGAACTTTGAAATATGAAGTTCACCTGCAAACGACTCGAAAGGAAATGGTGCAGTAGCATGGATCCCGTGGACCGAACAACCTTCAAATCAGCTCTCAACCAATGCCACAAACTCCTAAAAGAGATGGAAAGAAGCACCCTGGCCGACTGCATCGAAGCAAGCTCCAACCACAAGAAAGAGCTCTTCAGCATCATCAGAGAGATCTTTAGCCCCTCAGCTAAAGGAAACGTCATCACCCCCTCACAGAAACTCTGTGACTCCCTGGCGGATTTCTTCCACAGCAAGATCTCCACCATCTACAAAAACTTTGAACACCAAGACACCGACTTCCTCAGCCAACTCAACTCCACGAATGAAGAACGCGACCACCTGCTCACCACCTGGGACCAACTCACCATGCAATACACCACAACCATCAAGATCTCCATCCACTCAGGAGCACCCATGGACCCATGCCCCCACCACATCTTCAACCTCAGGATCAAGACACTCAGCAGTGAGCTCACCACCATCCTCAACGCATTGATCACCATGGCCACTTTCAACGATGAATGGAAGCACGCAGAGGTCAAGAAGCCATCTGCCGATCCCAATGATCTGAAGAACTACCGCCCCATCTCTTTACTCCCCTTCCCAGTCAAAGTCCTAGAGAAGGAGATCAACCGCTAACTTACAGAACACCTGGAGAACCACGATCTTCGGACACTTCCCAATCCGGATTTCGCACCAACCACAGCACCGAAACCCCCCTGCGTGCAGCCACAGACGACATCAGATCCATCCTCGACCAAAGTAAAATGGCAGCCCTGATCCTCCTCAACCTCACAGCAGCATTCGACACCATATCACACCACACCTGGACAAGAAGGCTTCACAATATCCGAATCAAAGAAATCGCCCTCAAGCGGCTCACCTCCTTCCTCACAGGCAGAACACAGAGAATCCGCCTCCCAACCTTCACCTCGGAACCTAATAACAATATCTGCGGTGTCCCTCAAGGTTCGTCCCTCAGCTCGACCCTGTTCAACATCTACCTGACTCCCTTGGCCAACGTCGTAAGATCTCATGGCCTCACCATCATATTCTACACAGACGATATCCAGCTCATCATTTCCTTATCACAAAACCCCACCGCAAAGCTGACAAACCTTCGCAGATGCATGACAAACATTTCTGAATGTATGAAGAATAACTGCCTACAACTCAGCACAGACAAGACGGATGTGTTGCACTTTGGGAACAACTCCCTATGGAATGATGACTGGTTGTCCCCCAAACTTGAACCAGCACCAACGCCAACTGACTACGCCCAAAACCTCAGCACCATTATGGACAGCAAGCTCACCATGAAAAACCAAATCAACGCAATCCCATCCACCTGCTTCCTCACCCTCCACATGCTCTGCAAGATTTTTAGATGACTCCCTATTGACACCAGGCACACCTCACAACTCCTCAAGAGACTGCAGATGATACAGAAAGCAGCAGCCAGACTCATCCTAGACATCTCTAAGCAGTCCAACATCATCCCCCCACCTCAAGAATCTCCACTGGCACCCTATTCAGAAGAGATTCCAATTCAAGATGCTGACCCACGCCTTCAAAGCCCTCAACAGCCAGGGACCAGCGTACATTTACCACCGACTGAACTTCCACTATACCCTCCAAACACCTGCGCTCTGCCTCCCTCTGCCTCACCCACACCCCCTGCATCCGCCGCAGCCACAGTGGAGGAGGCTCTTTCTCCTACCTCACGGAAAAGTCCTGGAAGGACCTCACTCTTCACCTACGGACCTCATCCTCTCTACTGGACTTCAGAAAAGGACTCAAGACCTGGATGTTCAACAGAGCCTCGTCACCAGCATTCTCAGCGCCTGGATACCCTCAGGAGTAATTAGCCGTGCTTTACAAATCCAGATTGATTGATTAATTGTAGTCAATTGTATCAAATGCCTCTGAAAGATCTAATATGATCAGGGCACTGACACTGCCACCATCGAGGATTGCTGCTAAGACTGATTCTGTGCTGAGAAAGCGACAAAAGAAGCCTAGACATCATCAAGGATATTCTTCTCCTCCAAGTAAGACCTCACTAGCCCCCTTGCATGGCTTTCAAAGATTTTAGTTGCGATGGGAAGTAAGGAGATATACCTTAAATGCCAATTTGTAGAGAATCTGGCTGGGGAAAGACGTCTTGGGGAATTTCAAAAGAGTGTCTATGGGGATAGGACAAATCAAGATGCTTAATTCTAGAGCTGTTTACCGATTCATCTTATGGACAGAATTTGGGTTCTATTTGGCTATACAATAGAGGCAGATGGCGTGGAACCTGGAAAAAAAAAAAACAAGTGACAACAATAATTTTTCGGCAGCAGTTCCTCATCTTAATTTTAGTAGAGTTTTGGGGCGAACAGCTGACAAGTAAGAGCATTGTATCTTGGTGAGGAGCTGGTCAGTAAGTAGTCCAGGTAATGACTTAACATTTTGCGCGTTGACTGGATATGTTTAGTCTCTGCCTGTACTGCATGTTCTGATATTTAGGTGTTTTAAGCCAAATACTCTATTTTTTAATTATCTGTGTCGGTTTTGCAGATTAAATTACTGATGGCATTTTAAATGCACAATTTTGAGAAGATTGGTGCATGAGGCAGACTGAGGCGATACCCCAAAGGAATCTAGAACAGTGGGTTGAACCAACCAAAAATAAAATGTATATCATTTTACATAACACAAAAACAATAGAAGCAAGTCTGTACTTGCTTTGTTGCATTCATTTGCAGTCTGCTCAGCTGAATTTTGAAGACTAACTCATGACCATGCCCCTTACTCTCAGCAGCTTCCTCTCGCCGCCAATCAATTCACTTCAATTCATCCATACTCTATTGCCCTCCTATCAGCACACTCTCACCCCCTCCTCTATGCTCAAATCGCCTCATTCACACTTACATCCCTTCAGTGACACTCTTGTCCTCTAGGCATACTCATACCATCGTATTCTCTTTCATTTCCCCATCCAGACCCACAAAAATAATGCTTTGAGATTTTACACAGACTGAAAAAATGGGATGTAAAAAATAACCTTCCCATATTTGTGCCTCTTTCTCTAAAAGGACTAAATGAGGAGCTTTAAATGGCCCTGCTTCAGACAGTAATGGCCCTTCCTTTCTACTATTTGTTATTTTATTTTATTTATCTAATGCTTGCTTCTCGATGATTCGAAGGACTATCAGAGGTTTGCATTAGATACTTTGACTTCCAAAATATAGATAGGAGATTAAAGACGTTGACTGTTTTATATCTACAGATTTATTGATTTTGATGGATCATTTGTGCTTGACATTCAGCCACATTTCCACCCCTGTCTGCCAAACCACTGGCACGGTCCCCCACCTCTATGAGCCTTCCTTCTATTTCGACTCTGCAAGATTACATCATTTACATTTCATTCACTATTTCCTTTTTAGTGGAAGAGACATAAACTACCCTTTCTTCCTCGTTCTATTAACACAAGCTTTAATCCACAGCGAAATAACACATCATAAAGAGATTCGAATGAGCCAACCCGAGAATGATGTCAAAATAGGTCTCAAAACCCAAGCAGACATCACCAGGTAAAGGAACATACGGGAATGCCCATTGCTGGAGATTGTTAGAGCTGAAGGACTAGTTGAAGAAAACAGTTTTCCACAACACTGCACCACCCCATTAGCATAAATTACAGGTTATAGGTCACGTATTTCACGGCAGTAAATCTATGATATTCAATGTAGTTCGAGACTTTTCAAATGTTACATCATAAGGAATATTTAACACTTCCCACAACCTCTCCTACTTGTTTCGAACCTGAAAAAAAGCATCCTTCACAGTTCACACTGCACTAGAAGAGGCTCTTTTTATAACTACTTTTAACAAGTCATGATCTAGCTATGTGATATGCTGCAGTCTCTGGCAGTCGCAGAATTGCAGTTCAGAAAAAGAGCTAATAAATTCTCGCTGTTTTCACGGTGCTGTTGGAAAGAACATACAAAGGGCACAAATGCACGGGATTCATTGTCTTTAAGATAATGTGAGGGAAAACGGCGAGGTTCTGGATAAATGTAAGATAAAGAAGATGTTTGGAGCAGGTTCACTGGTAAGACCTAAGACAAGAAGCAGGGAATCTCAGTGGAGATGTTGACTAAGTGCATTGAGCATCCGGGGCGAAAGTGCTGCTTTTGTTAAGATGTGCATTATGTTTGCCTTCCTGTGGTTCAGGAAAGTTAAGCGGTGTAGAAAGGAAAGGTGTGGAATCGGTAAATCAGCAGCCAAGTGGCCTTCGGGGAAGCACACCTTTCTCTTCTTCTAGGGCTTATGAGTCTTCGTCCTTGTACCATTCTTTCTGAGGCAAGAAGAAGACAACAAGTGGTGAAAGGGTACTTTAAGAATCAATGGATCAATCAGCCTGAGTAGACCAGAAAAGGCACAGGGGAAAGTCAGGGAGGTTTCAAAACTCCAATAGATGAATCTGATTTAAGCATCAATAGTGCTTGGGTGGCATTAGTAGTCAATAGTGACGGTAAGCTTTCTCTAATCAGGAAAGCGAAGCATTTACAGTGGAGTCAGACCTTAAGCCCCTCATAGGCTCCGATCCATGTGGAGGGGATACCCTCGACAGGTTATCCCTTGAGAGTGGCCATGAAGTGGTGTGTGTGGTGTCTTTTCTGAACAAAACAGGTTTGTGACACATTATTTCGGGAATGGAGTTGCATTGGAAGTGGCAGCACTTGCTGGAGACAGCATAGACATAGTGGGAAGCTGGCTTGCCAGTGTTTGTGTTCCAATTGAATGAGGACAGATGTCGACTTAAGGGGAACCTGCCCCTAATGACAGCTAAACGCCAGGTGTGCCTGAGAGCCTCAGGTCACTGCGGGAGGTGGAATTCCCTCCCTTTCTTTCAGCCAGTGTATTTTTAGAAAGTTTATTTTTCTACCCTATTGCACTCCTATATGGGGCAACTGATGGCAGTAAGGGCTCACAATGACTTATGCAAACACACGCCTGTTTTACCCTCCTAAGGTGAGGCTTTAGCAGGATGAAGATTTAGGGCCTGATTACAATTGGCCTTGAGAGGTATACAGAATGTATTGCACCTGATAAAATGCTATATCTTTAGGTTCAGAATTTATTGGGCCTGGTAATTCCACATATTCCAAGTTTTCATTCGGTAACGGCGTAAAAACATGTGGACTTTGGTGGTTACTGCACCGAAATCTGCATGCACCAGTAAATACTCGGTCTTTTCCAGCTGTTGAATTCTGACCGGCTTCACCTGCCGAAATTTTTCAAGGAATGCATACTGTACCCCACCCAAAAACTATGGGGTGCAGTTAAGAATACACAACTTGGAATGCCAACCCCTGTGCACACAGGGGTTTGTGCAGGCATCGGATTTTAATGGGCCTGTTGTAATCACGCCCTTATAGGTTGTGCCCTCCCCATTATCCCCTATAGCTCTGGGTCTTTACAAATGTTAGAGTGTTATTTGGAAAAAAGAGAAGAAGACAAGATTTTTCACGTGTAATATAATGTGTGTGTTTGTGCCTGCATACATGTGTGTATGCATTTGCATAGGCATTGCCTCGGATATTAGTTTCTGGTACTAAGTGAGGTAACTTTCTGGATATGATGAAGCAGTGGATTGATGACTAAATTAACTGGTATGCAACAGGTGTGGGCGACACGGGAAGGTTAACATTAAAAGGTTAAGGGTCAGCCCATTTACAGGTACTGCGAGAGGCACCGAACAATGCTGCAAGGGGCAATGTGGGTGTGGTTGTAATTTCCTACCAAGGAAACAGGGCATGTTGGGAATGTAAATGACTAAACTCAGACCAACATGTGGGCGACCACTGACAATGGTGGCAGGACAAATCGGGGACTTTGTTTTCTATGATATTTGTTTTTCATTACATGTCAAATATAGGACAAATACAGGACCAGTACATCCGTAGCAGTATTAGCATTTGTATGTCCAGTTATCTGGCATTGGATCACAAAACGTTTTCAGCTGGTGCTGTTGCTCTTCCATTGTGGTAAGTACTTGGTGCAAATACCTTTACCACCATATTCTAAAAGCAGATTTGTGGAGGTGGTGGCATGTGACAATAATATTTGCCCATATCTAAAGAGAGAGACTATAGTTGAGTAAAATCAAAACAGCACAACATCATTTTACAATAACATACAACAAGAACAGCTTCTATAAAGCACAACATTAACGCAACAAATAAGCAACACAATACAACAGTCCAACGAAATGCAAGACCACAACACAATGACAAGACAAAATTACAACTCAGCAATAGAACCAACACACCAGTCCAACACATCATAGAACAGAATAATCTTTATTGTTCATTTAATTAAACTTACAATTTTTAAAAACAAGAATTAAAAGCATCAATAAAAGAAATCCAGCTTTGTGCATGTCTCTATGTGTTCCCCCTTCATTAGTTAAAAGAGTTTTTGGTGCGACTGAAGCAAGTTTGAAAGGAAGCTGCAAAGCTCATAAAACATTATTGCTTTGGTAGTGCAAATCCACAAGAGAAAGTGCTTACTGCTTTGGCTTAGTATCAATTTCAACATAAAGTATAGGCTGAGCCAAAAGAGGGAGTCGTCGGAACATAGAGCAAACCCGCTAATGGGGAGAAAATTGCATGGCTCATAAAACATTAGTGCTTTGATAGTACAAGGTACAAGGAGAAAGTTCATTCTGCTTTAGCATAGATATTGAGTGCCCTGCGAGATGTATGGTGCGTGAAAAAGAGGCATGCCAATCACAGTGCAATGTCACTACGGAGGCTGCATCTTCTGGGGCAATTTCTCAGTCAAAGTGCGAAGAAGTGCTGAGATATAAAAAGGAAATACTCGATTTTAAATATAACTTTGTTAGTTTTGAGTCCGCCAGGCTCATGAACTTGAGGACTATCCTGCAGAGCATCAAGTCCTCTCCTTAAAGGCAAGCTATCATCGCCTGCCGACACATGCGTGTTCCCTTCCTAATAAAGTGCTGTCTCAGCAGACCTTTTTGTTCCGTCATTGAAGATGGGCAAGTGCAAATGATGTAACAGATATCTTCCTTTGGGCAGATGCAGAGCTGGGATGTAGTCTCGATGTCTGCCTAGCTGAAAATTCAGCAGCTTGAGTTTTGACTTTTGCCCGAACAGTTCCTTAAGATTTGATTGAGGCTTTAGGAGGGCGTAAGGCCTATTGTCATCCAGGCTTGTGATCTTTTGAACAGCACAGCTTTGTCATTGAGAGAGGAGATCTTTTTCCCTGTTGAGTTTATGGCTCTGATAAAAGCTGGCTGGGAAAGAGTTAGGGCCCTAAGTGCTTCTGTCTTAAACGTGGTTAGAGCCGAGTTTAAATAGTTGTGTGACTGGGAGTTTCTTGGGTCAGTTATGGCTTTCCACACGATGCTGCTTAGGGTGACTCCAGACTTGTTATTTTAGCTTGAATTAACAACGATACTTTGACGGCGGACTGCTGTTTCTGCACCTCACACTAGTTTCAGTTAAATCAGGTTCCTTGCGCAACTAGCCCTTGCACCAGCCGTCGGGTGATGCCTCTGTACGTCAGATCCTAAGCAATTGAGGGGTTGGGCGTGCGCAGGCAATGAAGTCCAAGAAGTCAATGTTTAGTTTTTCAAATGAGTCTTTATTTTCACTTAATTAGTTCTCACAGGATTGCAGGAGAACTCGCAATTTGAGATTTGCTACTTAGGCCAACTGAGGCCTTGCGATATCCTGAGTGTTTCCAGATTACTTACCTGGAACACCGACTTGGTTAAGGGATCGCGTATTCGAATCCTACACGAAAGGTCACGTTGGAACCAGGCCAAACTTACCTAGTATACATCAAAGGAATGACATTCGCCTACTGAGCCCTGACGAAGTTCTCGTCATGAGAACGAAACGCGTTGGCTGTCCATAAAATCTTCAATCCTGTGAGAACTAATTAAGTGAAAATAAAGACTCATTTGAAAAACTAAACATTGACTTCTTGGACTTCATTGCCTGCGCACGCCCAACCCCTCAATTGTTATTTTAGCTTGTAGCAGAACTTCACGTAAGTGCCCAGGCTGTTTAAGTTCTGTCTCCAGAGGCTGAACTAAAGGCGAATTTGGGCTGGTGA
Source organism: Calotriton arnoldi (assembly GCA_963921515.1). Classification (NCBI taxonomy): domain Eukaryota; kingdom Metazoa; phylum Chordata; class Amphibia; order Caudata; family Salamandridae; genus Calotriton; species Calotriton arnoldi. The sequence continues at coordinate 87,763 of CAWUFW010021547.1, forward strand.
GGCATGGCGTGGTAGATTAAGCGCTCGTCGGTATGTGCCAAATATGGCATTATCGATTATTTTGCCGGCTCTTCCTCTCAGGGCCTAGGTGCCATACGCGAGATAGAGGGCGTGTTTAGCAGCCATGACTTGGAGGAGTGGTTGGAGAGCCATTCCATTTAAAGAGTACCTTAAGGTGTAAAAAGCAGAGGTTAGAGTTTCCCCTTTGTATGCGCTGCACTGTTTGTTGTAAGCACCTCTTGAGTCAAAGATTACACCCAGATATTTGTACTCCAGCCCGGATACCAATGCTGGAAGCAGGCGTCTTCTTGTGCTCTCTAGCATTTTTTTGGGTTTTGTTGAGGTTAACTCAAAGCCTGTGATTTACAGCGTATAAAGGCAGTTGCGCCAGTTAGTCACTGCAGGCCAACCTTTGTGTAACTGATCAAGACGACATCATCGGCATAAAACATATGAGAGGCATTGAATCCGGACAGCGCAGGGGAGTGAGAGTTAACACTGTTTAGAGCAGTTGTCAGCTCCGCTAGATACAGATTAAACAGGAACGGAGTCAAGACACATCTTTGTTTGAGGCCATTGCTCATGGGTATTTTCTTTGAGACTGATGCGCCTTTGCCAAGCCTTTCCCTTGTCTATGTATTAGTTTAGAGCAGTTGAATGGCACTTAGGAGAAAAGGAGAGATTCCCCAGCTTTGCAACTTGGACTACAAGATGTTATGCTGAACAGCGTCAAAAGCAGAGCGAAAATCCACAAAACACAGGTGTAGATTTGCAGAGCGACGTCTAGCTTGGTCGATTAACAGAGTCAGCAATAAGATATTAGTGGTTGTGCCTGTTTTTTTTTAATGAACCCAGTTTGGTTTGCTGGGACCAGAGAGCCTTCTTCTGCCCAGTCTGTCAGTTCGGCAAGCAGAAGTTTGGCCAAATATTTTGCCTCCCTGTCCAATTGGGCATTTGATGCCCCACAGGATTGGTCTTGATCATCCAGGAGGAGTGCTGGGAGCTGGGGCCACTGTTCCAATGAGTCAGAGGATGATTTGCATACTAGCTCCCAAAACCGGGTCTGCTGGCTCAGTGGACTAATGCATCCACTGCAGGGGCCTGTGTTCAACCTCATGGTCACAGGTTCAAATCCTGGTCTACTCAACCTTTCATCCATCTGAGGTCGATAAAATGAGTATCGTTGGGTATCAATAAACATCTGTGATTCAGCGCCAAGATGCCTATGGGTGAACATGCGCTTTACAAATACACATGTTATGTTTATGCCTGGCTTTACATTCTACCTGCATGATGAATCCTGTTGACCAGTAAAGCCTTCTGTATTTAGTGGTAGAGACTGTATCTGTGTCCGGCTAGGCCTGGTTGTGCATTGAACAATGTAAACATAACAGGATCCTCTGAGGTTGGTGGTCACTTTCCAGTCGGCTTCCCAATTCGTAATGAGTGATCATGTGAAATAGAGCAAGGGACACAATGGTGTAATTGATGATTGAGATGGAGGTTGCCTAGTGATATGTAGGTTGAGCTGGAATTTCTGGGTTGATGTGACCATTCAGGGATCTCAAACCCAGATGCTCCACATCGTTAGCAAATAACCTAGCCCTTGCATCCTTTCTCTGTGTGAATGTTTGAAATGAAGGTATGTGCCAAATCTGATCATGTATTTCCACAATTTGAACTCGTGATGCAGCCTGCATTAGGTTAATGTTGAAGTCACCAGTCATGAAATGAGCGGAGCCGGGTTAGAAGTTATTTGGGTCGTAATTAAACCAGTAGAATGTCAATTGATTCTTAATGAAAGCCAGTAAAATGTTGATTGTTTCTTGCTTCTTAGCAAGCAAGGGATGAATGTAGACATTTATGATTAACAAGGGAAGAGCAGTAGTTGGGAAGCATTCCGAGAACTTTACAGCTTGCAGGTTAAGATGGTAGATGCTGATCTCTTCTATTTTAACGTTGATTTCAGCCGCTACGTAGATGGTGAGACCCCCAGAAGGGGCGGCAAAGCATGTGAGTTTTGACTGCCAGTTTGCTGTATCTCAGAAATGCTGGAAGTTCTAAAGCCTCTAGTGCCCAGGTTTCTTGGAATATGGCCAAGTGTAAGGACTTAATGTAGGCTAAAAAATGCCTTTCCCTGATTATACTTGGTAAGCCTTCTATGTTCCATGCACAAATTGAAAAACATTCCTTTGGATACCAGTCGACTAGGCGATTACTTTGTCCAAATTTCCTGTGCCTATTTGCCTCTGGTACAGGGCACCTGGAAGCCAAGCCCAATCAGTTGTAGCATGTTGAAACTGACTTTGTGGCTGGTTGGCATCGTCATATCCATTTATATAGGTGTCTTGGCAGCTTAATGGCTCTGAGCCCTTTTAAGAACAGGCGTGGGTTGGTTTTGCTGAAGGGCATGTAGCCCCACAGTTGGGTCTTGCTTGCCCTGTTCTCCTGCATGGACTGGTGGGAAAAGCCTGTACCGGGTCTGTGAGGTGTTAAAATTGGGAATAGGCTTCAACCTCATGACGGAAGATCTCAATGCCCCATTTTGCAAATGCCGGCTTCTCTACCCAAACCTGCTGCACGAGCAGAGTCGTTGCCTAGGTAATGACTGTGGCTTCTTCCCTGCCAGGGTTTGAAGGTCTTGAAAATGTGACTGAGTATATGTCTGATGACTTAATGCGCCTTAGAGAAGGGATTTCCTGCACCATGCGAAGCATTGTGCCTCTGTTGATTATGTCGAACTGCCCCTGCGATTCGTATTTTGATATGAAGATGAGGTTGAAAGGTCTTTCAGGGGAACTGCCTTCCTTCGGAGCTGATCGCTTTATAGGTGGCATACTGAGGGCCGAAGAAGGATGAGGTTTTATGGTGACCTGGGGAATAGGTCTTGCATCGTTATCTGAAGTAAAGGGAGGGCCCAGTGATGGGTGATTAGGCTACTGACTGGACGGCTGGCCTTTTCTTTTAATGTTTGAGTGTGATTGCTAATGCCAGTTCCACCACGGAGAGTGATTGATGCTCTGGTTGGACGTGCTGAGCGTCTGCCAGATTACCTTCAATAGTTCTTCAGTTTTTTCATTTCTTTTATTCCATTTTCATTTCACGCTGATAAAAACACAGAGTCCAGCTCAAGTGACTCAACAGACAGTACAGCCGACGCGTTTCGTCCTAATAGAGGACTTCTTCAGGGCTGTTAAATACAAACAAATATATATACATTAAGACAAACAACATTTATAATACTCATAGAGCATCCTATACATAAATATCAATTGACAAAAACCTAATCCATGAACAATACTTATACATTATACGCAACAATGACAGACCGACAAACTCTAAAACATATATATATTCATCTATTTACATTTTTAGATAAAAAATATATATATTGAAATACTTCATGTTTAACAATTTTACAAAGGCCTAGAAAGTTCAGATTAGCAGATTAGCCATCAAGGCTTTAAATACAAAAAAGGAACACAAGAGGAGAAACAAGAAAAGATCAGTAAGTGCAAAAAAAGATCAGTAAGTGCAAAAAAAGCCTAACTGGTATGGCATATCGTCCCATGGACCCAAACCTATACACAATCCTTGTACAAGTACCCAAAAAGTGGAAAGATAGAAAAATATATGAGAGAATATGTCACAACTTCATCCACAAAATTAGAGTCCTCATGTTCTACAAGTCAGTGTCTAGGAAACAGAAATACAAAAGACTCCTTGGGCGATATCCACAAAATTAGAGTCCTCATGTTCTACAAGTCAGTGTCTAGGAAACAGAAATACAAAAGACTCCTTGGGCGATATCAAAGAACAGATCACATATAGGTACCCACCACAAAATGATGGTAGGATCCGACATTGCCATAGTATTACAGGCCATAGAATTCCTCATGGCAAAATGTTTCTCGTCCGAATTGTTTCTACAATATAACGGCAAATATTATTAATTTTAATTATAATTAGAAGAGGGAAAAGACATGTCGACAGATATTATGACAACACAGCCCCCATTATGTCTACAAATCCATTTACTCAAGGATAAGAACACAATAGATATTTTAAATCCTTGAGGATAAGAACACAATAAATATTTTAGATCCTTGGTAAAGGGCCCCAGGGTGGCATAGCAGATAATATAACCAGCCCCTCTGTTTAAACCATTGGGGAATAAGTGAAATTTGCATAATGGCTTGTTTAAAGGAAAAACCTAATAACAAAGCACATACCTTCAAAGTATCTACACGTAGGTCCAGGTAGTAAAGGGCTAACACCACTTAGTGAAGCTGGAAGTATACAGGAAAGCACTGCTAGACCTACAGGGAGATAATAACCCCTGATCAGTCATATCCCATACAGGTGCACAGAAACACCTCTTTTTTAGGCATAATTCCTGAAACAATATTTTCACCTTAATGTAAATTAATCCCTACAGTCCCAGACACCCTCACTGCCCTGTGACATCCTCCCTCAAAAACCCGAAAGACACTGTTCCCATCTTGATGTGCCTCCGTAAAAGAGCATACTCGAGAGCAACTATCAGTATAGATCTAGTCTAAATGATTTTAAAACGAGGTGCACGACAAAGCAACATCATAATAGCGTTTTTTTCAATTATGGAACTATAAGATCGACAGAACCTGGTAAACGCTGTTACCTACGCCCCCAATATATGCATAGTTCTTAATAAGAAGTGAAGAAACCGTCCTGAAAAGAAAATCAACAGTAAACCCAAGCCGACGCAATGCTTACCAGAGTGAGGATGTAATAATCAACGAAAGTACCGGAACATGTAGCAGCAAGAAGTTGGGCAGGAAGGCCAAGCAGTAACTACAGCGAGTTTAAATAACGCGCAACATTAAAGGGATCCGGAACACCTGCGTCAAGGGATGTATACGTACTCATCCAAGCAGTGCAAAGCGAACCTAATACGGCGGCCATATTGTAGCGGTGACTGCTAGGTGAAACAATCTCGCATATTATTCGAGATCAAGAATCAAGACGCCTACTAATCGGAAAAAAACATATCGGCCCAGTGTACCGTAATACAGTAAAGTAACAGTGATCTTAGGCAAAATACTGACCCACGTTGAGCATATAATAAACGTGAGAAATTTTTTCATAATAAATAGAGTATACAAACGGCATAGTAACGTATCAGTGCTCATTACTACGACGCTGTAAATTACACCCACTTAGGGGGTGAATAAACTATCTAATACCTAGTCAATCAATCAGGGGTTTGTTAAAGCGCGACTACTCACCCGTAAGGGTCTCAAGGCGCTAGGGGTGGGGGGGGTGGGGGTGCAGGTTCCATCCATCAAGGAGAGGGTCTGTCGAAGAGCCAGGTTTTGAGGTTTCTTGCGAAGATGGGGAGCGATGTTGTCTGTCTGAGGTGGAGCGGAAGGGCGTTCCATGCTTTGGCCGCGAGGAAGGAGAAGGAGCGGCCTCCCGATCTGGTCTTTCTGGTGCGGGGGACCACGGCGTAGGAGAGCTGGGCTGATCGTAGGTAGCTTTGGGGTGCGTGGAATTTGAGTCGGCTGTTCAGGTATGCTGGTCCGGTGCCATGGAGGGCCTTGTGTGCGTGGGTGAGCATCTTGAAGGTGATTCTCACCTCGACAGGGAGCCAGTGGAGTGTGCGCAGGTGCTGGGAGATGTGGCAGTGTTTTGGCAGGTTGAGGACCAGTCTTGCGGCGGCGTTCTGGATGTTCTGTAGCTTGCGGGTGAGGTTTTTGTTTATTCCGGCGTAGAGTGCGTTGCCGTAGTCGAGTCTGCTGGTGACCAGGGCGAGAGTGACGGTCTTTCGGTGTTCGAGGGGATCCATTTGAAGGTCTTACGAAGGAGGCGGAGGGTGTGGAAGCAGGAAGACGAGACAGAGTTGATCTGGCGGTCCATTTTGAGCTCGGAGTCCAGGATGATTCCCAGGTTGCGTGCGTGGTCCGTGGGGGTTGGCGGGTTTCCGAGGGCGGGGGCCACCAGGTGTCGCTCCAGGCATCGGGGTTTGGGCCCATGATGAGAACTTCTGTTTTGATGGTGTTTAGTTGTAGGCAGCTGTTTTTCATCCATTTGGCGACGGCTTCCATGCCTTCTCGAAAGTTGCGTCTGGCGGTGTTGGGCTCGTTGGATAGGGAGAGGATGAGCTGGGTGTCGTCTGCGTATGACACGATGTTGAGTCCGTAGGTTCTGACGATGGGGGCGAGTGGAGCCATGTAGACGTTGAAGAGCGTCGGGCTGAGGGAGGAGCCCTGGGGGACTCCGCAGGTGGTAGGTGTGGGGTCCGAGAGGAAAGGGGGAGTCTGACCCGCTGCGTCCTTCCGGAGAGGAAGGAGCAGATCCAGTCGAGGGCCTTGTCCTGGATTCCTGCGTCGTAGAGTCGGCGTATTAGGGTGCGGTGGGAGACTGTGTCGAACGCCGCTGATAGGTCGAGGAGGATGAGGACTACTATTTCTCCTTTGTCCAGTAGGGTGCGGATGTCGTCTGTTGCGGCGAGGAGGGCGGTTTCCGTACTGTGGTTTTTTCTGAAGCCGGATTGGGAGGAGTCGAGGATGTTGTGTTCTTCAATGAATGTGGCGAGCTGGCTTTTGATGGCTTTCTCTAGAATGTTCTCAGATCCATTCTCCCAGGACAAGGGACAGTATCTATATAATGATGTTAAAACGGCGGCCATATTGGCCTATATTACGATCAAATTAACCTGTGCTCCCCTTGCAGATATTTTGAAGAACAAAGGGTCCCAAGGCCATATCCAGCTTGTTAAATCAAAATCAAGACGCCTATATGCCGTAGTATAGCGAAAATAACAACAATCATCGGCACAATAATGGCCCACGTATTGAATCTGATAAACATAGATATTTTCCGTGATAGATAGAAACTAAGCACAGCACAGCACAGCAACCTATCAGTGCTCAGTAATACGGCTCTGTTACTTGAACCCATGTTAAGGTTAAAGCACTGTCTATTACTTAGTACAAGCTTACAGACACAACACTCTTTACATGTGTAAAACCCTGTCAGTGTAGATTTAAGCCATGTCTGAGGTTTAGAAGTAGTCACATAGCTGGGACACAACATATTTCTTAAATTCTGTCCCCTCCTGTATGTCACCTTTGGTTTAGTAGGCAGGTTATCTTGCATACTTGGTATGTCCACCAAGAGGTGCCAATGTTTTCTAAGGACGTTATATACTCTACTACTGCGATCATCATATTGCGTAATGAAAGCAATTGGAGCTTTTTGACCATATTACTGGAGTTAACTGTTAAGGTGGATGCCCTGGATACTTTCCTCACTTTTTTATATGCTTTATTCAAAGTAACCTCCGGGTACCCTCTATCTAAGAAACGCTTCTCTGTTTCCCCTAGATTCTGTAAGAAACTCTCCTCAGTACTACAATTGCGTCTCATACGAATCATCTCCCCATATGGGATGTTGTTAATGACATGTTGGGGATGCGAACTTTGGAAGTGCAGTGTGCTGTTACAAGCAGTCTTTTTTCTGTATGTGCGGCTGTGTATCTGATTATCCTGAATGAAAAAAGTGACATCTAAGAAGTCAATCTCTTCCTTACTGTGGTTCATAGTGAATCTAACATTAAAAGGATTATCATTAAGGTAAGCATGATACTTTATGAGCTCCGGGGCAGGTCCATCCCAGAGCATGATTATATTATCGATGTACCTGCCCCAGAAAATCACATGCTCCATCCACCTTGCCGCATGCTCCCGCTCAAACCAGCCCATAAAGAGCCCGGCGTAAGCGGGAGCAAATCTGGAGCCCATCGCTGTACCCTGAATTTGCTGAAACCATACAGAATCATGAAGAAAAAAATTCTTGGCCCACGTATTGAATCTGATAAACATAGATATTTTGCGTGATAGATAGAAACTAAGCACAGCACAGCAACCTATCAGTGCTCAGTAATACGGCTCTGTTACTTGAACCCATGTTAAGGTTAAAGCACTGTCTATTACTTAGTAAGATATTCTCAAATCCATTCTTACCGATTAAGGAGTAGTGTCTAAATATTAAGTGAAACCACTCCCGCACCAGGCTCATACAATGTAAGCTATGGTTATATAAACCTATTTATGGCTAATTCCCAACATAAAACGAAGTCTTCAATCCCTTAACTCTGACAAAAAACCAAATGAAGAGCCCAAGGTTTTCTCATCAGTCATTATGCTTACGAGATCACCAAATAACATAGTACCCACGAGATTCGTATTCAAGGAAGGACAGAGCATAAATGGATAAATGACTTATTTTTAACAACTACATGAGGTGCAAGAAAAACCAATTGCCAGGTTATTAATAGAAAAATAAATAAAATAAAAGCAAAAACAAAAACAAAAATATGACAGAGGGAGAACAGAAAAGAGAGATAAGTAAATGTACATAATGGTCCCACATATCATGTAGGGCCTGAAGTATTTATCATATCATTAACAAAGCACCTGACTCATGTCCAGAATGGTGCAATTAAAAAAAGCAATTCATGCCATTCAATGGGCTAAGCCCACGATTGAATATACCCCTCCCACACATACTGTAAATGAAATAAATGTTATTCAAACAATGATGTCTGTTGAATATGAAACGTCAATTGATATGGATCTCATCAGAAATGAGTTGGATATAATGGAGGATGTGTCTGTGGATAGTGGCTTGAGAGTGAAGTCGAAATTTATCCCTCTTGGGACACACCCCAATATAGAAATTTTTAGAGACAGGGTTACACAAGGATTTTATCACCTATTGGAACATCCTATCCCCCCCAACTCGCGAAAATATAATCTAACGCTCGCTGAGACTGCAGCCTTGAAAGGACTTAAGTCTGATTCCTCCATTGTCATTCGTGGGGCTGATAAGGGGGGGAATGTGGTTATTATGGAAAAGATGAGTTACATGAAGGAAATAGATCGCCAACTAGCGGATACCGCTTGTTATACTAAACTCTTAGGGAATCCCATCAAGGCCTTAAGTACGTTCATAAATATGAGACTTGTAGAGTGGCGAGAAATTGGCCTGTTGAGTCAAGAGGAATGGAGATATCTAACAGTCCTGGAACCGGTCTTCCCTTGTATTTATATACTGCCTAAAATACACAAGGGAGGCCCCTTTCCACCGGGCCGCCCTATCATTTCTGGGGTTAATTCACCTACGGAAAAACTCTCTGAATATGTGGACCATTATATACAGCCCTTGGTACAAAATTTACCATCATATATAAAGGATACGAAAGATATCTTGGGGAAATTTGAAGACTTCAATTGGTCTGATACTTTAACATTCGTGACTTTGGATGTTGCTAGTCTATACACATGTATTAAAAAAGAATTTGGAGTAAAGGCATTACAGTTCTATCTGGGACAAAGAACGGCAGATCATTATTCTCATAATGAGATCTTGATGGAAATGACTGATATCATTCTGTCCAAGAATTTTTTTCTTCATGATTCTGTATGGTTTCAGCAAATTCAGGGTACAGCGATGGGCTCCAGATTTGCTCCCGCTTACGCCGGGCTCTTTATGGGCTGGTTTGAGCGGGAGCATGCCTGGGGCCGCCATGCGGCAAGGTGGATGGAGCATGTGATTTTCTGGGGCAGGTACATCGATGATATTATCATGCTCTGGGATGGACCTGCCCCGGAGCTCATAAAGTATCATGCTTACCTTAATGATAATCCTTTTAATGTTAGATTCACTATGAACCACAGTAAGGAAGAGATTGACTTCTTAGATGTCACTTTTTTCATTCAGGATAATCAGATACACAGCCGCACATACAGAAAAAAGACTGCTTGTAACAGCACACTGCACTTCCAAAGTTCGCATCCCCAACATGTCATTAACAACATCCCATATGGGGAGATGATTCGTATGAGACGCAATTGTAGTACTGAGGAGAGTTTCTTACAGAATCTAGGGGAAACAGAGAAGCGTTTCTTAGATAGAGGGTACCCGGAGGTTACTTTGAATAAAGCATATAAAAAAGTGAGGAAAGTATCCAGGGCATCCACCTTAACAGTTAACTCCAGTAATATGGTCAAAAAAGCTCCAATTGCTTTCATTACGCAATATGATGATCGCAGTAGTAGAGTATATAACGTCCTTAGAAAACATTGGCACCTCTTGGTGGACATACCAAGTATGCAAGATAACCTGCCTACTAAACCAAAGGTGACATACAGGAGGGGACAGAATTTAAGAAATATGTTGTGTCCCAGCTATGTGACTACTTCTAAACCTCAGACATGGCTTAAATCTACACTGACAGGGTTTTACACATGTAAAGAGTGTTGTGTCTGTAAGCTTGGGAGGAATATGACTAAGAATTTCTGTTTCAATACCAAACGCAGATACACTATAAATCACCTAATCAACTGGCAATTCAAAATTTGTAACATATATACTGGGTTGCCCATGTGATAAGATCTACGTGGGCAGTACTAAAAGAGCCCTAAAGTTAAGAGTACAGGAGCATGTGCGTGCTCGACGTAATGGTGACCTTAGATATCCCCTTACCTTTCATATGCAGGAAAATCATACAAATGACGATGATTTTTGGTTTATAGGGATAGATCATGTCCCTGTCCACCCACGAGGGGGGAATAGGGAACTGGCCATAAGAAAGAATGAAGCAGGGTGGATTTGTAGACTGCGATGTGTTGAACTAGGACATAATAGTGATGATGAAATGCACTATTTTTTGTAAGAACTGCATGTCAGTCCATGTCATCTTATGTCCTGATTTGGTCTGTACATAAAAGTTTATAATTGTGATGATGAAAAGCACTTTTTTCTGCAAGAATTACATGTCATCCGATGTCCTGACTCTGTCTGTACATAAAAGTTATTGATTTATATATTTTTCTTCTCCCCTCCCTACTGTTTTATATAGTGGGAGTCTTCATGAATTAAGTCAAACATTGAATGGCATGAATTGCTTTTTTTAATTGCACCATTCTGGACATGAGTCAGGTGCTTTGTTAATGATATGATAAATACTTCAGGCCCTACATGATATGTGGGACCATTATGTACATTTACTTATCTCTCTTTTCTGTTCTCCCTCTGTCATATTTTTGTTTTTGTTTTTGTTTTTATTTTATTTATTTTTCTATTAATAACCTGGCAATTGGTTTTTCTTGCACCTCATGTAGTTGTTAAAAATAAGTCATTTATCCATTTATGCTCTGTCCTTCCTTGAATACGAATCTCGTGGGTACTATGTTACTTGGTGATCTCATAAGCATAATGACTGATGAGAAAACCTTGGGCTCTTCATTTGGTTTTTTGTCAGAGTTAAGGGATTGAAGACTTCGTTTTATGTTGGGAATTAGCCATAAATAGGTTTATATAACCATAGCTTACATTGTATGAGCCTGGTGCGGGAGTGGTTTCACTTAATATTTAGACACTACTCCTTGATCGGTAAGAATGGATTTGAGAATATCTTACTAAGTAATAGACAGTGCTTTAACCTTAACATGGGTTCAAGTAACAGAGCCGTATTACTGAGCACTGATAGGTTGCTGTGCTGTGCTTAGTTTCTATCTATCACGCAAAATATCTATGTTTATCAGATTCAATACGTGGGCCATTATTGTGCCGATGATTGTTGTTATTTTCGCTATACTACGGCATATAGGCGTCTTGATTTTGATTTAACAAGCTGGATATGGCCTTGGGACCCTTTGTTCTTCAAAATATCTGCAAGGGGAGCACATGTTAATTTGATCGTAATATAGGCCAATATGGCTGCCGTTTTAACATCATTATATAGATACTGTCCCTTGTCCTGGGAGAATGGATCTGAGAACATTCTACTAGGTATTAGATAGTTTATTCACCCCCTAAGTGGGTGTAATTTACAGCGTCGTAGTAATGAGCACTGATACGTTACTATGCCGTTTGTATACTCTATTTATTATGAAAAAACTTCTCACGTTTATTATATGCTCAACGTGGGTCAGTATTTTGCCTAAGATCACTGTTACTTTACTGTATTACGGTACACTGGGCCGATATGTTTTTTTCCGATTAGTAGGCGTCTTGATTCTTGATCTCGAATAATATGCGAGATTGTTTCACCTAGCAGTCACCGCTACAATATGGCCGCCGTATTAGGTTCGCTTTGCACTGCTTGGATGAGTACGTATACATCCCTTGACGCAGGTGTTCCGGATCCCTTTAATGTTGCGCGTTATTTAAACTCGCTGTAGTTACTGCTTGGCCTTCCTGCCCAACTTCTTGCTGCTACATGTTCCGGTACTTTCGTTGATTATTACAGCCTCACTCTGGTAAGCATTGCGTCGGCTTGGGTTTACTGTTGATTTTCTTTTCAGGACGGTTTCTTCACTTCTTATTAAGAACTATGCATATATTGGGGGCGTAGGTAACAGCGTTTACCAGGTTTTGTCGATCTTATAGTTCCATAATTGAAAAAAACGCTATTATGATGTTGCTTTGTCGTGCACCTCGTTTTAAAATCATTTAGACTAGATCTATACTGATAGTTTCTCTCGAGTATGCTCTTTACGGAGGCACATCAAGATGGGAACAGTGTCTTTCGGGTTTTGAGGGAGGATGTCACAGGGCAGTGAGGGTGTCTGGGACTGTAGGGATTAATTTACATTAAGGTGAAAATATTGTTTCAGGAATTATGCCTAAAAAGAGGTGTTTCTGTGCACCTGTATGGGATATGACTGATCAGGGGTTATTATCTCCCTGTAGGTCTAGCAGTGCTTTCCTGTATACTTCCAGCTTCACTAAGTGGTGTTAGCCCTTTACTACCTGGACCTACGTGTAGATACTTTGAAGGTATGTGCTTTGTTATTAGGTTTTTCCTTTAAACAAGCCATTATGCAAATTTCACTTATTCCCCAATGGTTTAAACAGAGGGGCTGGTTATATTATCTGCTATGCCACCCTGGGGCCCTTTACCAAGGATCTAAAATATTTATTGTGTTCTTATCCTCAAGGATTTAAAATATCTATTGTGTTCTTATCCTTGAGTAAATGGATTTGTAGACATAATGGGGGCTGTGTTGTCATAATATCTGTCGACATGTCTTTTCCCTCTTCTAATTATAATTAAAATTAATAATATTTGCCGTCATATTGTAGAAACAATTCGGACGAGAAACATTTTGCCATGAGGAATTCTATGGCCTGTAATACTATGGCAATGTCGGATCCTACCATCATTTTGTGGTGGGTACCTATATGTGATCTGTTCTTTGATATCGCCCAAGGAGTCTTTTGTATTTCTGTTTCCTAGACACTGACTTGTAGAACATGAGGACTCTAATTTTGTGGATGAAGTTGTGACATATTCTCTCATATATTTTTCTATCTTTCCACTTTTTGGGTATTTGTACAAGGATTGTGTATAGGTTTGGGTCCATGGGACGATATGCCATACCAGTTAGGCTTTTTTTGCACTTACTGATCTTTTTTTGCACTTACTGATCTTTTCTTGTTTCTCCTCTTGTGTTCCTTTTTTGTATTTAAAGCCTTGATGGCTAATCTGCTAATCTGAACTTTCTAGGCCTTCGTAAAATTGTTAAACATGAAGTATTTCAATATATATATTTTTTATCTAAAAATGTAAATAGATGAATATATATATGTTTTAGAGTTTGTCGGTCTGTCATTGTTGCGTATAATGTATAAGTATTGTTCATGGATTAGGTTTTTGTCAATTGATATTTATGTATAGGATGCTCTATGAGTATTATAAATGTTGTTTGTCTTAATGTATATATATTTGTTTGTATTTAACAGCCCTGAAGAAGTCCTCTATTAGGACGAAACGCGTCAGCTGTACTGTCTGTTGAGTCACTTGAGCTGGACTCTGTGTTTTTATCAGCGTCAAATGAAAATGGAATAAAAGAAATGAAAAAACTGAAGAACTCTTGTGTCTGGACACAGACTATGTTTATTGATTGAATCTTACTGCATGGTGCACCTGTGCTGATGTTTTGAATTATTAGATTCCTTTGGGAACGGGCATTGTGACGGTGGGTGCTATCCTGGGTGCACATGGATCCCAATCTGTACTGAAGGGATATGACAAGGGAGCAAATATAGGTTAGGTGCTGGCAACTGGAAGGTTTCACTGTTAGTTCTAGTTTTGGCATAGCTTCAATAGTTGTTGGGCAGATTCCCTCGCCTGTGTTCGTCGTGCAAGCTGAGTTATTCGGTGGTGCCTGCTTAGGCAGTTCGTTGTTTTGTGTGGGTGAAGGACCTGATAGATCTCGAAGAGAGAATTTAGAGTTCTCTAAGTTATCCTTGACTTCCTTAGTGGAATTTGCTCCTCTTCTACTCGCAGATCATTGTCTGCCTCTAGAGTCCTAGAGGCTGGTCTGAAGATGGAATGGACTTGCTCAAGATACACAGGTGAAGGTCCTTTTGCATTTTTTTTTTAGGGTTTTTCTGAGCCTCTTACACTGTCTTTTCGTGGTTGAGTAATTCCACCTGAGTGGACAGTTGTTGGTCCAGAGCCAGGAGCGGGCATACCGGCCAAATGCTGAATACTGGAGCTTATTTGGTGGACGCCATTCATTTCTCACCCTTAGCTAAGTGCAGTCACACTTGCAGAGAGTATACTGCTCTGTTGAATGACATTTCTTGAGTCCCCCATAAATTGTGGGCTGCCATTGGAGCTTGCCGTAGTTAACTGTCAGGTTGCTATGGGTTGTGAGTTGGTGTTCCTCTGATGGCCAGTGATGGTTTGAGGCCTTGTTGGCTGTAGCCCATTGAGGGGACAGTTAGCAGACCTTGAAATTGTGGGGAAAGCAGCCGATGGATCAGGTTTCATCTGAAGCTTTATTTCTGTAGAACCAAGTGTAAGGTGTCCGGGAGGCATGCCAGCTTGTCGAGGGCCAGGCCGCAAGTGCAGGTTGGAGCTAATTGGACCGCATTGTATCCAGTAGAGGCTGCAACCGGACTCGGGTCGTGGGGCGGGGAGGGCGGGGGGGGACTAAGTGGGAGAAATTAAAAAGATAAAATTTAAAAAAAACACTTACGTGGCTACAGCCAGTGTTTCCGCCGACTCTCCTCCGATCCTCTTCATCTGCTTGTCTTCTTCCTGTCTGGAGTCCAGCAGCAGGACGCACCTGGGCTCCCAATCTTCCCTGACCAATCATAACACTGCAATGCAGCGTTGTGATTGGTCTGAGTGCCGTATTTCGGCGCTCAGACCAAGCTTGGGAGCCTAGGGCATGTTCTCCACCCAGGCTGTAATGCAGCCTGGATGGAGAACATGGCAAGTGTGCCTGACTGTTTTGGGTGGCATTTGGAGTGTCACCACTCCTCCCCTGCAGTGCTCTGGCATCATGGCCCATCCCCGCCCCCAGGAAAGAATGGAGCCACTGCAGTAGGAAAAAGAAAATGTTAATAACGTTACATTATTATAATTTGTTTTCCTTTTTTCACTGCTCGGAGAGCAGTGGGGCGACGCTCAGCGGAGGAGCCGCCACTGATTGTATCAATGCGTTTAATGCGCCGATTTTTGAATCAATAGCCATGACATAGACTGCCATAGTATTAAGAAGGTCCACCGGCCAATCTAACTTACTCGACTGGTAGGTTACAGCATTAACAATGGAATGAAATGAGCAGAGCAGGACGTCCCAGGTGTCACTTCTTGCCAGGACTTTGGACTTTGGAGGTTATCCATTCGTAGGCTATGATGGGTGATGTCGGGACTCGTTGATAGATGTGAGCCTACTGAGAGCCTCTTTGATCACTGACTAAGTTGTGAATAAAGGTGTTTTTGCTGCGGGAGACCCATCATTTCTGTGGTTATCTGAGAAAGAGAATCAGAGGGTCATAGGATGAAGGATGATATGCCTCAGGGGCAACCTGGAAGCCCTTCCTTTTGTTGGGGAATTCAGTATTGTCCGGGGTGTTGTTGGTAGGCTCTATATCAGAGCAGCCTAAAAGAGAAAATGCCCCCCATGACATTGGAGTCAACTCCCATGGCGAGGGGGGCATTATTTCTATTTGACTGTCCCTCACTGCCAGGGTTTGCCTGGTGGTGACATGCAGCAAAAAATGGCTATATGTTCTCCTATCCTAATTGGACAGGTGGACATATAGCCATTTATCCAATGGCCCTCACTCTGTCGGGTCATCTGAGAAGTTTGGCTATTTCGATGATGGAGTAGCCACCATCGTAGCTAAGCCTATGGCCCACCCACATCAAAGTCTGGTGGGCGGACATTTATCTTGGCTGTATAGGTACTCCGTCGCAATTGCGAATGAGTACCTATACCACTAAGATAGAAATCTGGCCCTTAGTTCCTTTGAGAGGAAGGTACATGTCAGAATTAGAGGAGCCCATGCACAAAAAAAGTGAAGTCTAATTTTTCCAGAATGGATGGGATTTGTCTTTGAACTTCTAGGGGCTGGAGTGTGTTAACTTTGAAAAGAGTTGAGAGAGAAGGCAAATTCTAATCAAGGCTAGGAGCTACCATTTTAGAAAACACTGTGGGATTGTTCTTGCAATAAGGCCCTTTGTTGAGACAGGAACAGGATGCCAGTGCAGTAAAAGTTAAATCAAGTTTAACAAAGTTTTAATAGTTTTCCTTAAGGACTCTGCCAATCACAGGAGAATTCAACTTTAAAGAACCATGCAACCTCATTTGAAGAAGAGATTTGAAATGGAAATAAGAAAAAAATATTACTGTGGATAGGGCTCTTTAGATCTACATAGAATTTCAGGACTTGAAGTCTGCTTTAACAAATACAAAAGATCCAGGTTCTGGCTTAAGATGCTTCTATGTAGTTGGAACATCTCTCCAAACTGGCAAAGTGTAAAAAATTCTGAGGAGTTGTGTCCGTCTGGAGGAAGCAAGCACATTATTGGTAATTGGACATTTGGTTGTGGACCATTATAAGTGCTGAAAAGCATTTTTACTGCTTGAACTGGTGGTTTGATGTCCAAGTAGACATTTCTGAAAGTTTAGAGACTTTTGAAGCACCAGGGAAGTGGTCAGGGAATGATTCCAGGAGTTTTGGCAAGTCCCTGCTCCTTAAAGCCTTTGGCAGATGTCTGAAGAACCAGGCCTAGAGATCTGTGCTTTTATCATCCTTACGTAAACAAGAACATTTAAGAAAGCTGAACAAGAACATTTGTTGCTGCTTGTGGCAAACAGATTTTGAAGGATACTTTTAAAAACTATTTTCTGATAAACATGAGGCTGAGCATTGCTTGATTTAAGTGCAAAAAACAAATGCACTGCTCCTCCTAAAGGACCGTTTTTGAGGATCCGCTTCAGCTGATTGTTCTGTTTAGTTTTACTTCCAAAAATTACCTTTTGTTTAAAGAACTTCCCAATTGTGTTTATAACTCCTGATCTCTAAATCACACCTACTTCCTTTTAGTATCATTTTGATCATTAAATGATGTTCACTTTAAATTGATTTGAAAACATTTGACGCGTGTATATCTTAGCTGTAATGCTGTTTTGGTGTCAGTGTTGATGTATAACGTGCACTTTTCTTTTACAAAGGCCTTGCTCTTTGTGACGAGCTACCAACAGTAAGCTCTGAATTCCTCAAATAAAGCTGTTTACTCATTATGAGGTAGGTTGTTTTGAAAATTAAGCAGCTGGAACCTAGCAACTGTGGCAATAAAGCGATGAAAGGGCCTGAGTCTGACCCTCAAATGGAATTGCTCTTGTATGTTCCTTACATAGGGGATGGTGTGTGGTGGAAAAGGCAATACGGAAAGAGAGACTTGTGGAAGCCAAGAAGGTGGATGCATAGATATTGTTCAACTCAAATCTGAGGACGGTGTCAGACATGTTTTATTTAACAACTGTGAAGTGTCAAAGGTTTTGATATGAAAGAAGGATGGGAAAGAAGGGAAAGAGAAGTTTTGAGTTTTATCCGCATATCGAAGTAATTTAATGTCAAAAAAGAAGATAATGTCTTCAAGAGAAGTGATGTATAGGGAAAATGGGAAAGAACCCAGGACTGATTCTTATGGCAAAAACAACAAGGTGATGGAAGGAACTTTTAATTAATCTCAGCCACTGGCGATTGCCTGGGCTGCATTCCAGACCAGCATTTTTTGCCCATTGTGTCTGTCTAGACAGAGGCCAGCCTTATGCAACGCGGTTTTGGTCCTGCTCCAATAGGAACAGTCCAGCCTTATTTGCCAGGCCAGGTCCTGTCCAGATGTAAACACACGCACCCCAAGAGTGGTTTCGACCTATTTAGGTCTCATCAGTGGGGTAAAGCTTGAGTCCTAGTGCACAGTGAGCATGGGACCCAAATCGGGGCATACCCGTTGCACTTGTGGTGTCTACTGCAAAAACAACAAGGTTATGGAAGGAATGCTTCAATTATTCTAAGTCACTGGCAATTGCTCTGGGCCGCACTTCAGACCATCTTTTTTGGCCCACTGGAACTGGGATGTGGACTTAGTTATTACCAGTGGCTGAGATTAATTGAAGCGTTCCATACATCACTTTTTTGTATACTTCAGTGCGATGCCCTACATGCGACAGATATGCCCAGACTTGGTTCCCGTGCTGACTATGCCACTGGAACCAAGCTACACCCTACTGAAGAGCCCCAGTCAGCACAAAACCGGTCTTGGGTTGCTTGTGCTCTGGTTCAGGGAGGACTTGGACTGGCAGTTCAGGCTGTACTGTTCCTATTAACTACAAAAACAAAGAGGGAGTGAAGAGGTAGTGTCCAAAAGGGCACTGGAGGTGGATACGTCCTCCTCTAGAAATGTTTCAAAAACACAGAGATCCACCCTTAAATAGATTACAGAAAAATGTACTCACAGGTCACGTGTGTTTCCTACAGTGATTGGAAGCACACAGTGTTTATTTAAATACCCCTCACACACCAATAGGGCCCTTGGTGTCATGCTTCATCATGGGGGTCTTCCCGCCCCGCTGCGGGACGGGGCGTGCTACGACCTACGACTACGTGGGAGCACTGATTTTCCGGACTATGTGTGGTGTAGGAAAATGTGAGTGGAAGGGTCAGGGGTGAGTGATAAAAGTGTATTAAAAAGTACCTGGCTCCTATGGACTAGAAACTTTAATATTCCTTAGAGCTGGTACTTTTAAAAGAGTGGGCCGGAGTGTTTCGAAGCTCACAGGCTTCTTCTTCAGGACAAAAACAGATCCCTTCTGTTCTCACTATGCTATCGAAACAATGTCGGTTGAATAGGTGAATATGTAAAGTGATATATATACAAGTAGTGTTACTAAGTGAAGAGGCAATAAATCATGCACAAGATACAATACCCACTAGGTATTCTATATGGTAATTTGGTTTTTCGGAGACAATGCTCCATGAGCCTTAGAACGGGTGGGAAGGGTGCCTACAGTCATAATTAACTCCAGGACACTGCCTCGCTTAGGTATCGCCTCCCCGCGGCTCTGTTGTACAACTGTTCCTATGGCAGCAGAGTCCAGACTGATTTGCATACGGGTGGGTCCAAACTGAAATGTGGTGGTGTGCAAAAAAACTAGTGGATTGGGTGTTACCCAATAATTACCAGTAGCTGACATTGATTCAAGCATTCCAGAAAGACTGTGTTGGCCCAGTGGTAGAGGAGGCGCAGCATTAGGACAGCCGTACCCCTTCCACCATTTGCATTTTATATTCAAGTACTGGAATCTAGTGCGCTTTCTGCTTTCTGCCCTAAGGGGCGATAACCCTCAATCTGCGCACAGTGGGGTAGAAAGACTGTCTGGCCTCCAGAGGTGTGTGGGGGGCTGACGCCAGAACGGTCCTGTCCCCTGCCCCATTTACATTATATACAGAACACCCTAGTATATAGTGGGCTTTCTGCCCTGTTAAGATGAGCAGATTTGGGTTAAACCTCAATCATCTTGACAAGTAAGAGGCCAACACTAACTGCTTTTTGATTTTTAAGGAGCAATGCAGTCAAGGTGGGACTAAAGTAGTTAAAAGTCAAGGTTTAAGGTGGAATTTTCAGGAAACAGGCAAAAGTGCCAACTAGATAAGCTAAGTAGTCATCAGTTACATTTTAGATTGTATTTTCCAATTTATTTTACTTGGGTACATCAACAACAATTTATGGACACCCCAGTCCCACCTCAGGCTAATTTTAAAGTATTTGAAGTCATCTATAATTGGTATTCTACCACAATATCATGTTTTAATATAGACCTGAAACAAAACAGAAATTGATATCTAATGTTAGGATATGCATATGTAGAGTTAAGAAGGCAAACCTATAATTGTCTCTATATATATATATCTTATGATATTGTGGTAGCCTATATTCTAGAGTCAATACTTTTGCAGGTCTATAGTTTTTGACTCAATATTTTGACATAAAACCTTTAGATTTACAAATATATTCAGACCTGTTTCCTGATCTTATAGAAGGGTACTGATTTGGTATATGGAACCGACGTTGAGGAAGCTGAAGTGACATTTCTAACACCTAAAGATGTCATTGGGACATATTTAGAGTTTGCATTTAATTTCTATTACAGCAATAATAGGAACATCAAACAAGTAGGTGCTCCATAAAATGGTACAGTGCTTAGCGACACATTAACAAACAGTAAAGCAGTGTTGACTGTAATACGATCGATTTTTAAATACAGACTCTACAGTGAGTTCAGGTTTAAAGTTTGTTCTCTAATTTACATAAAACTATACACAAAAGGAGGGCAGGAAGCTAATAAAGGTCCAGTACCCATCCTCCTAACATGTAATCTATAAATCGAGGAGGTACTGTTCCTAAGAGAGAGAGAAAGAGAAAAGGAAGCTAGGTTGGAACCCGGGGGAATCCTTAAGATTATTACTTGGTGCCCTCACACATCCAATTGGATGTCATGCTTCATCATAGGGTGTGATCCTCGTCGGGTCCGCGCTGCAATGCCCTACGGGCCCCGCAAGAGGGCTCTTTATCGGAGATCTTTTTTCGTTTTCCGCCATAATGATGAGAGTGTGTGTAAGGACGAAAGGAGCGTAGGGTGGAGTGAGTGCAGATACAGTGAAAAATAAGCTAGATTAAAACTGTCTAATGGATACCAAAAAGTTTTAATATGATGGATCCCTTGGCAGAGATAAAAACAATGAGAAGATGGCTATCATAAGGGCTTAATGGACCAGGATAGCCTAATGTATAGATGTGGTCAACATGTTTCATGCCTAGAGGTCCAGCCGGATGCATGGCATTTCTTCAGGACCTAGAAGATCCCTACTCTACACCTTAGGAGGAGTGTGTAGTGTTGGGTACTCCCCTATTAGGAAATTACCTCAATGTATGATTGTCCAACCTAGATAGAAAGTAGAAAACATAATAAAACAAGTGAATATAACATTAGTAGATATGCATTGCTTAATGTGGTGCACTGCTCCACTCTCCTCATGGTAGACATACTCATGCTTCAAAAGGGCGCTAAAAGTCGCCTTTAAGTGATAAGTGTGCACACATACAGTAGGCCGGGCAAGTGACCACATATGTAAAAATACACAACATGAAAAGAGGACGAACAACATGGAAAGTAAATATGGGGTAGGTGAGAGTGGGGATCTTACCATTGGGAATCAATCTGTAGGCCCCTTAGGTCAAAAGCAAAGGGTAGCATGCTGCTGCTAAACAACTGAAAGGCACAGTAAGAAAGTCTCAGCATGTAGGTACGGGAGGTACTTTGGTCAAATGGAGAGGCGTACCTTTAAAAAGTACTAAGTTAGTTGCTGTACTCACGTGGTCCTGTGCGGGGAGCGCCAGTAACCTACCTTCGTCTGCTTGCCTGCAATGGGAATAAAGCCGGTGAGCGAGAGGTATATAAGGCTGAGCTCTGATATAGAGCCCTCTTGCGGGCCCGTAGGGCATTACAGCGCTGGCCCGACGAGGAGAATGCCCTATGATGAAGCATGACATCCATTTGGATGTGTGAGGACACCAAGTAATAATCTTAAGGCATCCCCTGGGTTCCAACCTAGCTCCCTTTTCTTTTTCTCTCTCTTAGGAACAGTACCTCCTCAATTTACTGATTCACTAATTTACATAGCTTACACAAAAACGAATTACGGAAACATGCGAATGAATGTATAATCTTTAAATCTGAACTTACAGTAGAGTCAGAGGCCAAGAAAAAGGGAGAGGGGTCCCAAAATTTTCCCATGCAGTTTCCATAGGGAAATTTGAACAGCGCTACAGCCAAAATGGGGAAATGAAATGACACCAAATTTGGTAGAAAGGTAGATCTTTACCCAGAAACTGTGCTTCTTGTGATTTTGTGTAAATCCTTTTAGTAGTTTTTGAGAAATTAATATTCAAAATGTATAGGTATGTGGACAGCTGGGTCCGCGGGAGTGCCACGGGCCTCCTGCGGGTACTCAACTTCAAATAAAAGAGAGATCTGATTGGAAAGTATTCTACAATTTACTACTGTAAGTGCTCGCTGTTTGCCTATGCACACGTTGGTTTGCTGGTCTTATTGGTGATTTTTGTTTTCTAATACAAACCTTTTGTTTTTGTAGCATGTTCTGGTTGTTACAGATAAGACGAAGGACAATATGTGCATTTATTGTGTTGCCCAGCTTATGTAATGCCTACTTTTACAACTCTGCTCTAAATGGCTGCCATCCATAGTTGTATAATATTACACATTAAAACTAATCGAATATGTACATATCTCAATTGGGATGCTATACACTGATCATTCTAATTGCACATAGACAGCTTTAGCACAATTATGTTTATGTAATCTTCCTGCAGGCTGTACAGCGGTGACTTGCTTAGCACTTAATAATTCGTGTTCATTTACTGCGCTCAGCAAATCATGCATTGCGAAGGGGGAGGTTGTTTGCCGAGGAGGTGCAATAATCATAGTTGACACCTCACCACGTCTTCGCCCGTGACATTAACAGCCTTTTCTCCCTTTCCTGGAATTTCCGAGTTGTCATGTGACGCATTCAGCTCCGTTTGATACCTTACATTTCATGCTCTTTTCTCCACGGTGCAGGCACGCGCAGCCTTTTCCTGGTACCGGAACTTCTGGGAGACAAACACAGAAACGAGGGACAGCAGTGAAGGTGAGGTGCCTGCAGGTATCCTTCTGTCTGTGCTTGTACAGTCTTTAGCGTGATTTGTGGTTTCATTATTCGCTGTGCTCTCTGCCTGCCAAATGCACACTGCCCGCTTGTAGCTGCATAGGTCTCTGCTTCATTGCGCAAGGGTATGCTCATTGAAAGCCCAATCAAGTGTGTAATTAAAAATATAGATGAACAGAGTGCTTTATAAAGACTATTACACATTCACGTGTTTCTCAGAAGTATTTACTGCAATTGTCCAGCGCATATTAACCTTTTTATTGTTACATTGTTGTTAGTGTTTGCCGAACACATATTTTTGCACACAGTGTTTCCCACGTATCTCTCTAAAGCTGTTTGTTACCCATTTTGGGTCTGGTACAAGCATTATAAAGGTCTAAAAATATTAAATTAGCGTTTTACAGCAAATGTAATGCTGCATGTTGGCTGTATCATATTTTACGTGTTAAAATTGTTGATTACTTTAAATATTTTGATCATAAAACTCTAACCATTTATTCATTTGCTCCTGCATAAAAATAGGCGTCTACTAAAATATACTGTAAATTAATTATTTTGCATTATTTTTGGAAAGCTATCCATTTATCATTCTTCACTAGAAATTATGTATGTAAATTTGGGGGTAATTGCGGGTGTTCGATTTTTTCGGCCTTTTTAATGGTATGCAATATGAGATTGGTTTGGCTGGTTACATCCGAAGGGATCGATTTATTACAAATAATTTGAACTCCATATGCACCCACTTTGATGGAGAGCTGTTTCCACAGACGCCTTTCTATGTGAAAGTGGTATCTAAAAATTAGATTGTAGTAAAACATTGAGAAGTAGCCTTCACACTTCTTTTCATTTCAACAGTTTGAAATATACAGTTATCCCCGACACAGACTGTCTCTCAGCCCATCACAGGGCCCCTCCAAAATCACCCATAGTTACATGTCTCTTACAGCCATTGCAATTCAAGAGGGAAAGGCTACCTGCTGCCTGTAAAGAGGAAAACACTCGGTGTGAATTCCAATAAGACATTAACTTTCCCCTTGCCTAGGCAGCTGCTTACATTTATAGATATGTGTGATCTGTAAAGAAAGTGAGATCCTCTACACATAAGAACTGTATTTTCTGTTGCTAGGTTACAGAGGGTGCCTGCTTGCTGCAGTGCATCATGGTAACTTATCCAAAATGCCAGGATGTGTTTCAGTCAGAGTAAATTTAGAGGATTAGGATGCTAGCTTTCTGTCCGGAGCCAAAAGAGGATGCTTTAAGTTATTTGCTTCTTTTCTGAGAGCTGTACCATGAGGTAGAATCCCTTTACCAGTGAATGTTTTGCCTTCATGGACTTAACATGTGCCGTTGATACGGTGGACCGCCCCAAGCTATGGTCAATAATGTCACAGCTAAGTATCGGCAGTGCAGTTATTACCCTGCTTCGTAGGCTTCATGCACACAGCACAGCCAGAGTCGGTTATAGTAGGAGTGGGAACCTCACAGAAGAATTTGCCTCAGTAGGAGGGGTCAGACTCAGGGCCGGACTGGCTACCGGGCGTTTTGTTGTGCTGCCGAGCTGGGGGCTGATTTCGTTGATGGGGACCTGCGTGTGCTTAAAAACATTCGTTTTGCTTTGCTTATCTCGAAGCTCACGCAGGTCCCCATCAACGAAATCAGCCCCCACCGCAGTGACATCAGCCCCCAGCTTGGCAGCACAACAAAACGCCCGGTAGCCAGTCCGGCCCTGGTCAGACTGGGCTGCGTATTGGCACCATTTCTCTTTTCAATCTATATTAATGACCTTGGAGAGCATCTGATAAGGGCACGAAAAGATATTCCAAAGGTCGGTTTACGGCAAGTTCCTGTGTTATTCTACGCAGATGATGCTGTTCTTATAGCAAGAACAGCTAATGGCCTACAATCCCTTCTAGATGTTTGAACAGTTTTATGGATAGCCTAGGACTTAAGACAACTCGCACCAAGTCTTTTCTAATGAAATGTGGCCCTAAATTATCTAAGACTAGAACATTTTTACTTAGCGGTGGAGAAATTAGGAAAAACCCTCATTATACGTATTTGGGAGCACCAATAGATGTAGACTTTAACTGGAGGTTTTTACTGAATGTCAGAGATGTGCAATTTCAAAGGGAAATTGATGCAGTTTTTAGATTTCCCAAAAAGATGGTGCACAAACCAACCAAGGAATTGCTTGGTATTTTTAAAAGAAAATGTGTCTCTGTTGCTTCATTCAGTGCCAGTATCTGGGGTCATGCCAATTGCAAACCTCTCCAAATTGTGGAAAATAAATTTGGCTGCTGGCAGGCACACAATTCACCGCAAGGTCCTTCCATCCTTTTGTCATGATGAGGTTGGTCTGAACCACTTAGAAGATCATATTAAACTGTAGCCTCTGTTACTTTGGCTCAGGATCTGGAAAAATCCAGAAGCCCAACTGTGCAGAGCAAATTCTGACTTATTGCATGAATTTGGTTAACTGATTAGATATTTCATGGTTTAAATATATTAAAATGAGTTTTGCTAGGCTGGGTACCCCAATATATTTTTCTAACCTGACTAGCTTACTCAACATCTCTCAGAATGAGAAACAGCCATAACAATGCATGCCTTACATCGCATGCCTTTACAACGTGGTCGTTACAACGACCGCGTTGTTACAACACGAACCATTACATCGCAAGTTGTTTCAACGACTTGCTGTAGGGGGGCGCACTGGTGTTGGATTTAGAATCCAACACCTTCCCTGCTGTTGCACAAACTGGAGTAGAATACTAAATTATACTATTCCTAAGTCCAGCGCGCCCCCTACAGCAAGTCATTGAAGTGACTTGCGATGTAATAGTTCGCGTTGTAACAATGCGGTCGTTGTAAAGGCATGCGATGTAACGCATGCAGAGTAAAAGTATATATTTCTCAGAATAAAAGAGATTTTTTATCAACATGTTTAATTGGCACAAATGGAGGACAGATGTGGTGGGTTGGGAGTTAACCCCTGGCAATTGCCTGCACGCCACGCACTTTACTTGCAGATAATTGCAAATGAGAGGCAGAAGTTCCTGCTGACCAGGTTCCACCTTAAAACCATAGAATTTTTGTCTGCTTTTCCAACTAAAGGGACCTGGTTCTCATCCCTTCCCCTTAGTTATTGTGAAGCTCTGGCAGAGCAAAGCCCTATGCACTCTATTCTATTTTGTACATGTTATACCCCGCAAAGAAGGTCGTTCCTTCGCCCAGTATTACGAGCATTAGAAACCAGATCCCACGTAACTGCCTTTGCTTATTTACATCACCTGGGAAGTGAAACTGTTATTTATGCTGTCCTGAATTATATTAACAGTGCATCAAGCATTCAATCTAAATACTAAATTATGCATGTTTTTATTGCGGCTCTTTCATTTTGATCTATTTTAAATCATTTTAAAAAGCTTTTTATTTTATTGTGTATTGTAATGTATTTTCTCTCTGGTGTGACTTTTATGGCTCGACAGAGTGGAATAAAGTATTTTGATGATGATGATGATGATGAATGTTATTGCTCTTTGCTTCGGACTTTTCAGCAGAACGTAAGTGCTGAAGGAAAGCGCTCATTGTAAAGGCATTTTAACGGAGCAATATGTGAATGATATCACAGTAGCTCTCAAAACACAAGCAGGCATCAAACAAAGGAACATTCTGGGATGTTGTTTGTGATTGTTGGAGATGCAGGAATGTGCAAAGACAACTGGCTTTTTCTCTACCCTGCGTGGCCATTTCAATAGCATGTCTTTCCCTTCTTTAAGCAGTCAATAAAGCTAAGGTTTATGTATGTCATGCTAAGCACCGACTCCCACTGGAGTATTATTTTTATCACATGCATCCAGCCGGCATGTGGCATAGAATAACTTGGCTTTTTAAAACAACTTTCTTTCATATGTTTTCAGATTGCCACATTGATCGGATTCTCCCATTTTGTGATGCATTTGCTAACATTTGTTACTGTTGCACAATATAGTATGTGGTTGTTTTGTTAGTTAGGTTATCGTACTAGGGCCCTCCGCTGCTCCTCGGCAGCAACAACGTCTTCAAAGACAAAGCAGTGCACTCCCAGTGTTGAGAAAAGTGAAATATATTAGGAAACAGGGACACCTTACATCCCACTCATTTCAGCAAACGCTTTGCCCACAGCTGACGGCCCTAGTGAAAACAGCACATTATATGTGTGATGGTGAAGTGACAAAACATCAACAAAGGCCAACAAGCATTGGCTATGCCTGTGCAAGTGCTATTGGCTTTGCCAATATGTTTTAGCCATCCTGTACACCAGCGTGGCTGCTGTTCAGCATGGCTAAAAGTTAGTGGGGTAAAGAAGAACGGCACGGAGTGGAGTGTCATAGAGTACAGTGTAGTGCTATGGAGTGGCGTGGAGTGGTGTAGAGTGGTGTAGAATAGAGTTGAGTGGCGTGGAGTGGTGTAGAGTGTTGTGGATGGAGTAGAGTGTCATAGTGTGCAAGGGGGTAGAGTGGAGTAGAGTTGAGTGGAGTAGAATGTCAGAGTGGAGTAGAGCGGAGTGGATAGAGTGTCGAGGAGTGGTGTAGAGCAGAGTAGAGTGGCATAGAGGGTGTTGCGTAGAGTGCACTAGATTGTTGCAGAGTGAAGGAGTTTAGGACAGTGGAATTGCATAGAGTGGAGTAGAGTGTTGTCACATGGAGTGGTGTAGAGTAGAATGGAGTGGCTTAGAGTGTCATAGAGTGGGGTGGCATAGAGTGGAGTGGCATAGAGTGGAGTAGTGGAGTGGAGAAGAGTGGTGTAGTGTGTCATAGAATAGAGTGGAGTAAAGTGGCATGGAGTGGCAAAGAGGGAGTTGCGTAGAGCATCATAGAGTGGAGTAGAGTGTTGTGGAGTGGAGTTGCATAGAGTGGAGTATACTGTTAGAGTGGAGTAGAGTTTAATGGAGTAAAGCATTATAGAGTGTAGTGCCGTAGAGTGGAGGGTCGTAGATTGCAGTAGAATGGCCTAGAGCAAAGTGACGTAATGTACAGAGGTGCAGAGTAGATTGGTGTAGAGTGCAGTGGCATACAGTGCATTGGTTTGAGTAAAGTGATGTAGAGTGCAATGGCTTAGATTAAAGTGATAAGAGTAGAGTGGCATAGAGTTCAGTGGCATAGAGTAGAGTGCAGTGGCGTAGAGTAGAGTGCAGTGGCATAGAGTGCAGAGGCATAGAGTAGATTGTTTCAGAGCAGAGTGATGTGGCATACAGTGAAGTGGTGCAGGAGGAGAGTGCAGTGGCACACAGTAGAGTGGTGTAGAGTGCAGTGGCATGGAGTGTAGTGGTGCAGAATAGATTAACAGAGTGGCATGGTGTTTAGTGCATTGGCGTACAGTGTAGTAAAGTGGCATAGAGATGAGTGGTGCAGAGTAAGTTACAGTGGCATAGAGTGCAGTGGTGCAGATTAGAGTGGTGTAGAGTAGAGTGGTGCAAAGTAGAAGGGTATAGAGAGCAGTGGCATACAGTATAGTGGTGCAGAGTAGAATATAGTGCAAAGGTGTAGAGTGGCGTAGCGTGCAGTGGCCTAGAGTGCGGTGGTGCAGAGTAGAGTGGCATTGAGTTCAGTGGCAGAGAGTGCAGTGGCATAGAGTGCATTGGAGTAGAGTGGCATAGAGTAGAGTGGTGAAGAGTAAAGTGTAGTGGCACAAGTGCAGTGCTGCAGAGAAGAGTGGCATAGAGTTCAGTGGCGGAGAGTGCAGTGTTGCAGGACAGTGGAATTGCATAGAAAAGTGAAGTGGCATGGAGTGGAGCAATGCAGAGTATATTGGCGTAGAGTGTAGTAGCATACAATACATTGGCATTGAGTGCAGTAGAGTGGCATAGAGTACAATGGTGCAGAGTAGAGTGCAGTGGCATAGAGTGCAATGGTGCAGAGAAGAGTGGTGGAGAGTGCAGTGGCGGAGAGTGCAGTTTTGCAGAGTAGAGTGAAGTAGAGTAGAATGGAGTGGTGCATGGTAGAGCACAGTGACATAGAGTGGAGCGATGGAGAGTAGAGTGGTGTAGAGTGTAGTGCTGTACAGTGCATTGGCGTAGAGTGTAGTAGAGTGGCATAGAGTAAAGTGGTCTGGAGTAGAGTGCAGTGGCATAGAATGCAGTGGTGCAAAGAAGAGTGGCGAAGAGTTCAGTGGCGGAGAGTGCAGTGTTGCAGTGTAGAGTGGCGTATAGTGAAGTGGTGTTGAGTGGAGTGGTGCAGGGTAGAGTGCAGTGGCATAGGGTGCAGTGGAGTAGAGTGGAGTGGGGCAGAGTGGAGTAGAATGGCTTTGAGTGCATTGGTGTAGAGTGGCATAGAGTAGAGTGGTGCAGAGTAGAGTGGTGTAAATTCAGTGGCTGAGAGTGCAGTGTTGCAGAGTACAGTGTTGTAGAGTGAAATGGTGTAGAGTAGAGTGGCATAGAGTAGAGTGGTGAAGAGTAAAGTGTAGTGGCACAAGTGCAGTGTTGCAGAGAAGAGTGGCATAGAGTTCAGTGGCGGAGAGTGCAGTGTTGCAGGACAGTGGAATTGCATAGAAAAGTGAAGTGGCGTGGAGTGGAGCAAAGCAGAGTAGATTGGCGTAGAGTGTAGTAGCATACAATACATTGGCATTGAGTGCAGTAGAGTGGCATAGAGTACAGTGGTGCAGAGTAGAGTGCAGTGGCATAGAGTGCAATGGTGCAGAGAAGAGTGGTGGAGAGTGCAGTGGCGGAGAGTGCAGTTTTGCAGAGTAGAGTGAAGTAGAGTAGAATGGAGTGGTGCATGGTAGAGCACAGTGACATAGAGTGGAGCGATGGAGAGTAGAGTGGTGTAGAGTATAGTGCTGTACAGTGCATTGGCGTAGAGTGTAGTAGAGTAGCATAGAGTAAAGTGGTGTGGAGTAGAGTGCAGTGGCATAGAATGCAGTGGTGCAAAGAAGAGTGGCGAAGAGTTCAGTGGCGGAGAGTGCAGTGTTGCAGTGTAGAGTGGCGTAGAGTGAAGTGGTGTAGAGTGGAGTGGTGCAGGGTACAGTGCAGTGGCATAGAGTAGTGGCATAGGGTGCAGTGAAGTGGGGCAGAGTGGAGTAGAATGGCTTTGAGTGCATTTGTAGAGTGGCATAGAGTAGAGTGGTGCAGAGTAGAGTGGTGTAAATTCAGTGGCTGAGAGT